>APFE031709222.1:96450-183809 GCA_000404065.3 Pinus taeda
CTTATCCACGCCAATCACTGAGATCCTCAAAAAGGGGCACGCCCATTGGCGCTCTGTCCTAGAACAACACTCGCACCAACTAAGTTTGGTAATGATTTTTGGCAAACGCGCACCCATATGTTTTTTCGTTTCAAATCATGAAGTCTTTTGAGGGAAAAAATCCATCTGATAGAGGTTGAGAGTCATCATCTATCCTTGACATCTATTCTCAGTAGCTTTTCGGAGATAATGTCGATCCACAATGGGCGTCCTGGTGCATTGAATCTTCCTCCCTTCTCCATTTATAAAAGTATGTCCTCATGCATTAGACAAGCTAGTTCTGGAGTAAAAGGAGTTCTGGAGTAATGCTAGTTGTGATTATGCTTGTCTGGAGTGATAGTAAGAGTCTCGAAGCATAAGGAGGTTATGCTGCCGGAATCCTGAGAGAGAAGGTCTATTGCAAGGCATACATAGCTGCTCGCCCAGCCAGAGAATAGGTTCAACATCAGAACCTTGGTTGTATCTTTCTTTGCCTATTATTCATTAATAGATGACTACTGTTATGGTTCCATTCTCATTTGTCTCATGATGGTTAATGTGAATTATATCCTTTCTGACTGATGTATAGTTGCTTTTACTAGATTTCACGCTTGTGTTTGTTCTCTCTTTGCATGTGTAGGTGTCCATCTGCGAGGATAGTGGAGGATTGTGACCGACCAGAGCGAAGGAGTAAGAGTGGCATCTCTTCATCAAACAAATAGTGCTGGAATCCAAGTAGGTGTCCATTACCCACTTTGTAATTGCAATTAGGAACTTGTAGAGTAGCATTGATTGATTGTTGCTAGACCCATTCTGGGCTAGTGGGATCGCCTCTGTCCACAGAGGGGATTTACCTGTTTAACACTATGATAAGATTCAACTTCCTATATGACCTTAAGGAAATGGATTCGACAACTTAAGACTTTATTGACCTCGCTCAGGCTCCATAGGACCTCCAGGAGAAACCCAACCCCTCCAGGTTTCCAACCCTTGAGCTAACTTTCTGTTTCACTAACCTAGAGCTTGAGTCACTTCCTTTCCAAGGGCTCCAAGTCACTATAAACCTTCAGTCGCTCCCATAGGCTTGCTTCCCAATGACTGTGGACTTTTTCAATTAGTTCTATGCCAACGACCCTGAATTTTGAGCCACTTTTTCAGGGCTAAGACTCAGGACCCTACCCAGAACTCTTGAAACTTCCAAAAATGATGAATCACTTAGAAAAAGGCTTCCAAACCAAAACTTAAACCACGACTTCACCTTAATTCTCCCAAACAGGATTGAAATTTTGTTAAAACCATGATGAACATGCAACCTATAGCTCATGAATCCATATCTAAACATAAGGAAGTGAAAACTTATATGTGGTTTGACAAGAATGATTTATGCCTTCTCACAATAGTTTTCACGACACCAATTAGGTCATGCATTCATTAACTAGACATTCAATGAATGAAATGTGATAAGAGCCATACTTAGATATGTCATATAACCATGTGTATAACCAAATAGATAACAATGGTAGAACAACCATTAAAGTTGTCACAACCCTTGGTAAAAAATTCAAGTAATAGAAGTTAATAAAGGCAAAATAAGACCATGGTTAAGGGACACTTATTCCAAGTCAAATGTTGGGCAAAGATATCCTAGTGGGAATCAATGTGTTTATGGCTAAGGGAAATTGGCAAAGGCAATGGCTAAGGCATTAAAAAGGAAAAAAAGGTATTTATGCACATTTATTTACGAAAATAAAGGAAAATAGGAGAAAAGGAAGGTGAAAGGTCATAGGTTGCATGTGAGGAGGAAATTGAAGGAAATTAATGGAAAATGAATAAAATAGAGGCCTCGTTGATAAAAAAATATTATGAGGATCATTTCATGGTTTTTTGTCTGTTCAGTTTCAGATCTCTCTCTTTATTCTCTATCTCTCTCACTCTTGGACACTTAGAGTTTTCTTGGAGTAGTCTAGATTTGGAGCAAGGAAGGGAAAAGCAAGAAAATGAAGGAAAGGAAAGAAAATATCAAGCCAGGAAGAGCAGGATCAAGCAACTTTAGCAAGAACACTTGCAGGTAACATATTGCATGTGTGATTCCTAGTGGGTTTTGACATGCATGGATTTGCATGTTGGTATATGGTTCCCTTGTTGTTGGTGGCATGTTTTTGTCGAGTTATGATAATGGTTTTTAGCCTTGACTTTCCTTTTTTTGGATAGCTATGGTGTGATGGGATTTGTTTCTCGTTTTTTGAGCTTTTGAATTTTTGGATGGTTTCAGAATCCGGGGTGGACATGGTCTCAAGAAAATTCCCAAAGGCCTAGGAACCCCTTGACCAATTTTGGACGGATGCATGGTAAATCCTAAGGGTGGAGTCTCAATTTAGGGACTAGTGGTCTGGTGTGGATTGTGGTAAATCCTGAGAGACTAGTGTTTCTGTTTAGGGCCTAATGATCTAGTGTAGCTTGTAGTAAATCCTAAGAGAGAAGGAGATGGAAAATTCCTCAAGGATAGTGATGGAGTCCTCAGGCATTCCAAGCTTGGTGTTGTCACTTTTTCTAGCACCTGTAGCACAAGTTCTTCAGGAGATATATAAATGTTCCTAGAGACAACCTCTGGGTTGATTGTAGACCAGTGCCTAAGACATCTTAAAGAGAGTAGTGCTTTGGAAGATTATCAATGGGGATTTTTTCTGCACTCCAATTGTCACATAGTTTGAAAAGAAAATAAAGGGGGCTTGGTTCAATAGGCCTTCATCAAGGTAAACTCAATCCAATACATGGATCGAAATGCTCAGGGGGTAAAATGGGCCAATCTCAAAGAGAAATGTCTGGTTCTGGTGGCCGATACACAATAATAGGCAGCTTAACATTGGAGTTGTAGTAAAATGGAGAGGAGGAGAGAAAGGAAGAAATCTGGTGCATAGGGCTAGGAAAAATACAGAATCCTAAGCAACAATATTTCGGAATCAGTATGGAAGACTGAAGAGGTCGAATGGCAGAAGCATTGGAGCGCTAGTTAAGGTCTCAAGATCTATAAATCATGAATACATTTGTTACTAATTATCATATGTAAATCTTTGATCATATAGGTACTATAGGCTATCGAATAACACAAGTAAATATGTAATTACCACAGGTATTGTTACTACCTAACAAAAAAATATACAACCATGAATAAGAGTGAAACCGACATCTTCATTACACTATTTCAGAGGGAGAAAAACATACATGAAGTGATAAACAAAGGGGAAACATATTGCACATTTCTCTGAACAGAATCACCAAAGAGTTTCATTCATCCTCCAAAATGAGTCCAATTCACCATTCCATTTATATTTAACAATACATAGCTCAAGTCCCTCCTGAACAAACAGATAGAACCAAAAGTGGAATCACTAAATTTGGACCCCTCCAGTGCAGAATTATGGAACCTATATTAAGTTTTTCTTCCCCCTATTTACAAGGCGAGGGGGAGATTTGAATCAGTTAAAAAATATCTCAGCATAGGGCTAGCTGTCCAATAGAGTAATTGTCTCGGTGCGTGATAGCTCTACTGCATAAAATGATTGCCAAGGAGTTGATTCCTTTCCTGAAAATACATTGAAATTACAAAATAAACATAAATAATAAAAATTGAAAGATGACTAAGGAAAATATCCCTTTGTCATTCCTGTGAAGGCCCCTGATCAAGCCACATCTCTGCCACAATGTGTCCCTTTAGTTGTTCGGTCGGTTCCCATCGCTTTTTCCTTAACTGCCTAACTTCACCACTCTCTGGAGTTGGTAATGATCAACTTTGGTGGCTTGTCATGGAGTAGAAGCGGAGATTGTCCTGACAGTCCTTCATTGTATGATTGAGTGGAGCTCCATGTTGAGCCATTAAGTCTTCCCGATTCCCCATATATCCATTAAATACCTCGGCTATCGACCCATTATGTCTTTAAAGCCCTACACAATACTATCAGAATGTAACAAGCCTCACTAAACAACCATAGTGTAATATCAAGGATTATACCTATCGCAATATTTAAATGTAATAAGCTCTACAAAACAATGAACTATGATCCCTTTAGGCCTCTTTTCTTTGAGCCCTTTCAACATTTATTCATCATATGACTGGGTGGTTAGCCTTAAGGTGCTAGGGCCTTTAGACTCTTGCCTGTGGACTATTTTCCTTTGTAAATGGTTAGGCATCCCTGGTACTTTAATTTGTTCTAGACCATGTGCTTGCATGAAATTGGAGCCCCCTTATCGGAAAATCGCAATCGAAGGTTTCACTATGGAGTGATGCATTGTTTTTCCAATCGCCTATTGTCGATTACCCTCTATGCTAAGCCCTTGGAGGTTTGGATCTTTATGCAGCCACGGGGCAGCCCTATGTCGGAGCTCCTTTATCGACAGATCATAATTGAAGGTTTCACTAGGAGAAACAATGCTCATTTTCTAATCGCTAATCATCGATGTGACGTCATCCTCTGCCACATGTCACCTTGTGAGTGGCGACATGTGTCGCTCTATTTTGGCCCCTTATGACACCTCAAAATTTGAATTTTCCTGCCACGTGTCCATTGTACCACCGCGTCATGTTCACATCAACTGCCATGTGTCCCTTATTAAAACCAACCATATGCTGCCAAGTGTCATGTATCGGAACCAATCATGTGTAGCCATGTTTCATTTATCAGATCCAATGATGTTCAACCACGTGGCCCCCTTAAGGAGAGAGAAAAGGTCAGCCCTCTTCTTATTTTGTGATTGATTTCCTTTGCTAAATATTTCAAGTCATTCCTGGTGCTTTAACGCTATAGGATCTAATCCCAACAAATTTATTTTCAATCGGAACTCTATGCGATATCACAACTTTGAAAGGGTGTCAATTGTCTGATCTTTAATTGCGATGCATTGATCTCTTAATGCTCTGATGCCTTGGACCTCCAATGTGTGAGATCGCTAATTTCATATTGGTGAAATGCTTATGTTGTTGTGTTGCACCCTAGACCTCTGATCACTAATATGCAGGATCACCGATATGCTAGGACCCGAGATTTTACTATCCATTGGAGGGGGTACGATTTAGCTTTGAGTGATTTTTTTGGCTTGGAATATGGCTGCAAAACTCGCTATTTTTTTCCCTCTTTTAACAGTTGAAAACACATTTTGTAGAGGGTGACAACACTCAGTTTGGTTTTGTGATCTTGGCATCCGTTTTCACGAGATAAGGGTTTGGTGAGGGTGGAAGTGGTTTTACCTCTAGATTCCCTTGTGTTAGAAAATTATATATTAAGGAGCAATGGAACACATAAAATATTGCAGAAATATAAACATAGAAAACACATAAAACAAGAGAGACATAGATATACGTGGTTCACCCAATTCGAGCTACGTCCACCCCAAACAGCTAGTCCCTCCTTTCTATTATCTAGCAAAATGAAGAGACACAACCTACAACAGATCCACAGTAATATCCTTTGTTTTCTCTCACAGTCTCACCTTTATGCTTCTTGCCTGGAGAATACACATATATTACATAGACTCAATACAATACCCTCATACAAAGATAGGGGTTGCCTTATAGAGCAAAAAACCCTAAACTAAACATAAGTTCTACCATCAGATCATCCACCTAATGAACGGCCCAGATTGATTAGAAATTACTATACTTTTACAAGGCAATTTTACATCTGTTTTTAGCTTTCGGGGTGTTGCCCCCGAGCCCCTGCCGGGGGACCGCTGGCCCCTGGACCCCCCAGCCGTGGGGGATCGACCCTCCCGGACCCCCACAGGGGGGACAAGTCCCCCCCCGCACCCCCCTACGTGGAGGGGTGTAAAAACTTCTTGGGGTATACATCCGGCTGAAACAAAGACCTCTGAACAATCATGCTTCACGCACAACAATCTCCCACTTTGAGAATGATTGTAGCAACTCCACCACTACGTCATTTGCTGGACAATGACTCCTCTTTGGACCTGGCTGTTTCTCATCTTCATCGTCATCCTTGAAGACCAATTGAAACTGAGCATATTCTCAGTTTCTCCCTGGTTACAACTTTTGTTAGCATATCTGCAGGATTTTGGCTAGTGTGTATCTTTTCCAGCTTCAACTCTCCATCTTCCAACACTGATTATATGAAATGGTACTTGAGCTATATGTGTTTAGTCCTGGAATGAAATGTTGAGTTCTTTGCAAGATGAATGGCACTTTCGCTATCACTGTATAACGTGCCCATATCATGCTCCTTACACAATTCACCCATAAACCTTTGTAACCAAATCATTTCTTTACTAGCCTCTGTAGCAGCAACATACTCTGCTTCTGTTGTTGAAAGTGCAACAACACTTTGGATTTTTGAAACCCAACTAATAGCTGTTCCACCAACAGTAAATACATATCCTGTAGTGCTCCTCCTGTTATCAATGTCACCTACCATATCTGCATCAACATATCTTTGTAGAGAAATGTTTGAACCACCAAAACATAATGCTTGATTTGTGGTACCTTTCAAATATCTGAGAATCCATTTCACTGCCATCCAATGCTCCTTTCCTGGATTGTTCATGTACCTGCTTACAACTCCCACTGCATGTGCAATATCAGGCCTTGTGCAGACCATTGCATACATTAAGCTTCCAACTGCTGATGCATATGGAACTTTAGACATATAATCCATGTCTTCTTGGGTCTTTGGGCACATTTCTTTACTAAGTTTGAAATGGCTAGCAAAAGGTGTACTAACTGGTTTTGCATTGTACATATTAAATCTTTTCAACAACTTTTGTATGTACTCATTCTGAGACAATGTTAACTTGCGATTTTTCCTATCTCTAGTGATTCTCATACCAAGGATTTGTTTTGCAGCTCCCAAATCCTTCATTGCAAATGAACTTGCCAATTTTATTTTGAGCACATTTATTTCTTGCATGTTAGACCCTGCAACAAGCATGTCATCTACATGCAATAACAATATAATATAGCTACCATCATTTTTCTTTTTCAGATAAACACAATGATCAGAGTGACATCTAGTATAACCTTGTTTGGACATAAACTTATCAAATTTTAGGTACCATTGCCTTGGAGCCTGTTTTAAGCCATACAAGCTCTTCTTCAACCTGCACACTAGTTTCTCCTTCCCTTTCACCTCATATCCTTGTGGTTGCTGCATATATATCTCTTCCTCCAAACCCCATGGAGAAAGGCTGTCTTTACATCTAACTACTCAAGATGAAAATCTTCAACTGCTACTAGACTTAAAATAGTTCTAATTGAAGTCATTTTAGCAACAGGAGAAAATATTTCATCAAAATCAATACCTTTCTTCTATGCAAACCCCTCCACCACAAGTCTAGCTTTGTACCTCTATTTTCCTCCATCTTCTTCCTTCAACCTGTAAACCCATTTATTCTTCAATGTAGTTTTTCCTGCAGACAACCTGACTAAGTCCCAAGTTTGGTTATGCATTAAGGAGTCCATCTCTTCTTCCATGGCTACCTCCCACTTCTTCCACAATTCTCCTCGAGGTTGTTTTGTGTACGATTGTTCCACCATTATTTTCGAGGCCCAGATCTGTAAAAAAGCTGCATTGATCTCATCAGGCACTATAAACCCCTGGCATCAAAGAATCCCTTTGAAGCCAATATCTGGCTCCGATACCAGTTGTTAAGAAATTTACTACATAACATAAATAATTACTGAGAGGAATAAATATAAAAATAACCAGCAACAACCATAAACACATAAACAAAAATATTATCTGGGAAAACCCCAAATCCGGGGAAAAACCCAACCTAATAATATCTTATTAGCATTGGCCAAAACCCTGGCCAATCTGACCAAGTGAGCCTTCATTGCTCACCTCCAGGTCTTGCATTACAATGAAGTCCTTCCAGCCTTTTATAAGCTCCATTACTTATAATACCACAGGCATAATACTATGGGTGCACAATACCATGTGCCCTAAAACCATCACTGTATAACCTCGTCAACTTTGACTCTATCACGAGTCAAGTTTACTTAACAAGAGGAATGTGAATCTTTACCTTTTCAAGCTCCTTCTGAATATTGAATGTAGGTTGGACCTTTTCTATACCTCCTAGCTCTGCTCCTTCTTCCTTACCACTGGCATTGTTCAGCGGAACAAGTGCCTCCCTTTCTGTGTGGCCCTCGGAACTATTGCGTTCCTTACTTGAGAGTAATTTCTTCTTGAAAGGGTCAGGATTTAGCTTACCTTTCACTTTATCTAGTACTGGAGGAATAACTTGGGGATCATCTCCCTCTTGTTTTTTTGGTTCTCTTGACCACTTCTTTGAAGATCTCCGACCATATTTTTGATGTGGCTGTGTTTGCATGAAATCTGCAAACTATTTACAATAATAATCTATATCTTCCTCATTTGTTGCTTCTTCTCTATCATGACTAGTCTCCTGGTGAGCGATATTCTCATGTTATTCTTTAGAGAAAGCAGAATACAAGTTTCCCTACATCTCGTGTGTATTTGACAATTGTTCATCAAGATCATCTTCCAAATATAGAGGATGAGGGATCTGGTTGAGCTTTTCCTTTCTCTCCCTTGGAAGTATTTTCAATGGAGGCCTTCTATAATGTGGTTGGTAACCCGAGTTTTTGACTTGATCGTTCTATTTGGAGAGGCTCTTGTTCTCAATTTCAATCTTTTCAACCTTCTGTGATAAAATATTGATGAGTTTTTCCAGTTCATCCAACTTTAGCTATGGTGATTATTTAGCTTGACCCGAGGAAGATGCTTCTTCTTTCCCTCTTTTATTCTCAGTAGGTTCTTGCTTTCCTCTTGACTTACCTGCTGAGGTGAAATTTGCTTCCACCTCAAGTGCATCAATTTGGAGTTGATTTAGAGTGAGATACTTCCTTTCCCTTAGAGTAAATAAAAAATTTGATTCAAAATCTCCAAAAAAAGCTACTCGAGCAGTGGCTGTAGGAGGCTTTATCTCACCCGATAGCTTATTATACTGCTTATTAAATCATTTTATAAATTTTGAGATATCCTCTTTTGGCTTCTTCTTTATAGCGTTAAACTCTGTGAGGAGGTACTCATGATTTCTATTTTCAACCCATTTATGTGTGAAAGAGCTTTCAAGCTCCTCCCAGGTAGATATGGAGGCATTGGGTAGGGATTTAGACCATTTTCTGGCTTCTCCATCAAGGTATTGTACAAAAAGTATCATGACCACATCTAACTATTCCATGTTTAGGTTGTCAACAGAGGCACAAAAGGCTTCGATGTGTATTTGTGCAGTGTTACCATCCTCCCCATTGAACCTAAGAAGAAGCTTTAGGTAGTATTGGGGCATAAAAAATAGGGGTTGAGGTAAAGTAAGAGGGGCATATTTATTTAGCAAAAAAACCAAAAGAGCCATCTCGAGTAATGGAGGGGGATTGAGACTTTCCTGAGGAGCTTGGGCCAAAAACACAGTGGTAGGAGTGGCTAGAAAGAAAGCAGGGTATGTAAGGGTTTTAGGAGTAATTTTTGAGTAGTGAGTAATAGTGAGTTGAGATTTGGATGAGGATGCTTCAAAGACTGATTAGAGGGTAGTGTAGGGAGTAGGACTTTTCTCCTTCCAGACTTTTCTGAAATTTATTTTCTCTGGATCAAATACAAATGGGGCTTTCTGCTGAGAGGTATCTGAGCGAGTGTAAGGATTCTTAAAATAAAGGATAATAAATGATGATGGGGTGTGTGGAGTCGCCAAGGTGATGTGGATGCAATCATAACATCTTTTCTCGCCTACATAAAGAGTGCTCAGTTTGTCGTATCCCAGGGGAAAAATCCTTCAATACATTCTCCTCTAACGATGCCAAAATATGTTGTCACTTCCAAAGACAACCTTGGATTTCTTACAAGACGAGTGCCTAGGCACATGTAGATTTTGAGTGTCTCAAATGATTATCAGTACAATGGAGACCTCACATATATTCTATATGTATATATAAAATGGAATGGGTTGGTTCATTCATCCAAAAGGTATAAGTCATGTATTTATGGTATTTCTTCACATATGCAGTTCATAGAAATATGTACATAAAATAGTAGAGGCTGAGTAGTTCAAGGACTTACAGCTTAATAAGATTTTATAGAGCAATGAGAGAGGATACGAGGAAAGAGCAACTCATCACCTAAAGCCTAAAACATAAAGAATTGTATATTTAACACATAGAGCTTGAAGCAATAAGAATTTGTACAATTATTTGAGTTGCTGGCAGATATAATGGACATAAGAGAGTCTGGGTGCTATGATTCATGTAGTGCAATTTTAAATATATAATTTCAGGAATTCATATTGGCACATGCATTAACAAAACAATACAAATGAATCTCTAAGGAAGTATGAAGCATTTCTAGTAGTTATGATTGCCTAAATTCGAATAAAAAACATGAACATAATCAGTTTTAACAGAGGGAAAACATAATATAATACTCGTAGGAGGAATCACCACCATTTACTTGATATTCTGAAAGAGTTGTAATATAAAGTTATACAGTCTGAAAATCACATGTGGATTTTTCTTTAGAATTTATGAACCTTTGTGAAGTGTTGCTTCCTCCTATTTATCTAGAGAGGAGGAGCGTTGATCAGTCATTACATCAAAATATCTTTGGTCGAGTCTTAGCTGTCAGGTTGACTAGCTGTCTTGGTCAGGGATGGCTATGTGGCCCAAAAAAATTACAAAACAAATTTTTCCTCATTGAAAGGCCACTCATTACAGGAATACAAAACAAGTCAATAAATTGAATGAGAGTTCCAAAAAAATATCTTCATGCCCATCCCTATTATCGCTACTGCTTCAGCTTGTAGTTTTCTCATGGTATGGTCTCCGGTTCTGCGCAACTGAATCCCATCACTTCTACCTTTACTGCTTGAAGCATTAATCCTTTAAAGCTGGGAGTGGGTATTATCAATTTCACACTGTAGTACTAGAGCAGAAGACCCCTGGGTAGTACTTTGCATTACCTCTATATGGGACACCATGCTGAGTAATCAAGTCTCCCTGAGCTAACAATTCCATGTTTACTTATGTCAACGTCGACCTTGGTTCCATGTCCCAGAGCCTTTCTGGACCAGCCCATGCTGGGTTTGAATGTTCCCTCTTCCCTATTAAATGTTGTGGCTGCCAACCCACTGCGCCTTTAAAGTTCTGCAAAACACTATTGATGCCCTGATATTCCTGGTGATGCACTTATGGTGTAATATGGAGGACTTTCCTGTGCTAGCCCTGATCACTAAAACATTAAGAAACAGACGAGTTTCGATCTCTCTTGGCCCCTTATGAATTAGCCCCTTTTACTTCATGTGACTGGGGGCTATAACTGGGTGCTTATCCCTAAGCTGCTAGAGCCTTTAGACTCTCGTCCGGGGCCTTTTTCCTCTGTTATTTGGAATCCCTCATATTGGCGATTTATAACACATTAACTTTGGCATTTCCACTTCACACTTGCGATCACCGATCTGTGGGATCGGGCCCACTCAAGATATCACAATCGCGCTGTGGGAGAGAGTGTTGAGGAAGAGTGGTTTTCAAAGGGGAGCATGAGTGGTAAGTGGTGAGTGAGGGGGGGGGGTGCGAAATGATATGAGAGGGACACGTAACAGAGGGGCTTGGCAAGGAAAGTACTTTTTAGACCCTCCCTCACTGATAAAGGGAAACATGGTGGGGGGGTTGAAAAGGCTTGGAAGCTATTGATTTGGGCGGAGTCAATCAGGGTGTCCAGAGATGAGGGGTGTTGAATGAGCATGCGACCTTTAAAAGGGACAGACTGAACACCTTTTTTAACTCCATTATATAAAATATTGCGTTCGGGGAGTTCCCACATATCAGAATCACAAGCTGGAAGGGACTTCGGCGAAGGAGGGGCTTTGCTTTGTGCAATCACCGATTGCGATATTGATGATGTCATCAGTGCCACATGGCACCTCCTGAGTGGTGACACATGTCACCTATATATGCACCCATAGGACTCTTGAAAATACCAAATCTATGTGCCACATGTCCTTCGTACTTCCACATCATCTCCGTACTAACATATCATGCTGACGTTAGCTGCCCCATGGATTCCTAGGACCAATAGGATTATGCCACATGGCCCCTTGTTAGGAGAGAGAAAAGGGCCCATCTGCCCTTGGTTTTTGCTTGAATTCCTTTGTTAAATAAAATCGGCCCCTCACAGTGCTTTAACACTAAAGCCTAATTTTCAACGATTTTCTTGATATCGATATTCGACGATTTTCATGACCAAGTGCTTATGTGCATCCTTTTGCATGTGTGATCGTTGATATGTGATATCGATGCTCTACACGTGAACCGCCAATATACTATGTGCCCTGGGTCTCTGACCACTGACTTGTGATTTGTGATATTGGCGATTGGGCAATCACCGGTTTCGTTGCCTTCCATTGCTACTATTCTAGACAAGCCCCGATTGCGATTTGTGATGGGCTTGATCCTTAGCCAATTTTTCTTTGTTTCTTTACTTTGAAAGGGTATCTTCAACCTGCTCTAACTTCTGATCGAAGAGATTGTTTTTGGACTTTCACCTACCATTGGAAAGCTTTTTCCAGGCACTATGCAATGGAGAGGATATGATTTAGCGTCGAGTGCTTATGTGGTCTGGAAGATGGCTTCAAACTTCACTACTCTTTGACAACTTTCATGAACTGAAAAATCATAATGCAGTGAGTGACAACAGACCTAAATGGTCGAGTCATATAGAACTATGAAAAATAAATATATACAAAAAAATAAGAAGAATTTGAAACATTCCAAGAATCTATAGGTACTAGTTTACAAAAAATAGAAAAGACATTTGCATTACTTTATTGAAAAACATGTAAATGACTACAAGTGTAGAAAAGTTCAAAAGACCTTATAACAGAAAATGTGTTACAGGTTCTAGATTTAAAATACCCATAAATGACAAAAAAATTACAACAGGCATATGAGCCTGCAAAACTTAAACTTCCAAAATAGGAATAAGTTTAGTAGAATTCTGGTAAATGGCATGCATAAAACATACTGACTTTGGCATCTGGCCCTCTAACATACAAGAAATGTACATGCAAAGAATCATAATAGAGGCTTCAGGGTCATCAACTTGAAATGTAGAACCCAAAGTCTTAACTAAAGCTTTTGAGTAGTGCTACAAAGGAAAAAAATTCAAAATTCCACTTGAGAATGTTATTACTTGAGAAGAACAGTGAACTACAATTTAGTGTTGATACTACAATACATAAATGGACTAAATTAGTTTATGAAAAGTGGACAATATCAAGAGAGGTTTTTTACCTAGAAAGGTTTTCTTAACGGTGTTGTTCCGAACCTATGAATAAACGATATTAAAATTTGAAAGGATTTATCTTAGTTGGAGTTAGAACCCAAAACATAAAATAAAGTGAGAAATTTAAATAAAAGGTATTGTAATACAGAAAAGTATGAAGCCTTGTGTAAATTTCTAGAACAATAAGTTCTAGAAAAGAGAATATAAGAATATGCATATATTTCTATATATATTATGCTTATAAAACTAAAAACCCTAAAACTGGGATTATAATAAAAACTTCGTAATGACCCATTGTATACGAAGGGTTAATAATTGTTCTCATAAAAACATACAGATAAATGAAACCCAATTTAGGGATTTGAAATTACGAAAGTAAAAATAAGTATAAGCTGTTACACGAAATTCTTTAATGATACTTACAATGGAAAAATAGAAGAATTAACCCTGGAAAAACGGTGTATAAATATAATGTTATGAAACACCAAAGAGATATAAATTGTAACTTCATCAACGTTCCACAATTAGTGACGAGAATGTTGAAATACCGTGTAAAGAAATTATGGCCAGTGATTTTTTGTTGGATGGAGAAACCCAAAATGAAAATTGGAAACCCTAATTATAATTGCAAACAATAAAATCAAATACCTTAGTAACATTTGGGAAAACAACTGTAAAACATATAACACAAGCATAGAACTTTCTACTAAAATGGAAATAAGGTAATATTTTAAGAAGTTAAGGTTTATGTCTAAAACATCATTACATGGAAAGGAAAATTTCGTTACGAAGATAATTCAATCATATACAAAAGTTACATTTTTAAATTTTGAATTGGAGAATGAAAAGGGAGATAGAGTTGTGATTAATTAGATGATAAAAAAAAAAATATTTTTAAATTTTAGGATTATAAGTTAATAATATATGTATATTGATAAAAATAATAAGAGTTAAGCGCATACTATACCAATTTTTCTTACTAGGAAAATTGAACGATGAACTATCTTAACATTTAGAATATGAGAATTCATAGTCCAGATATGGCCATCTATAAAATTTTGTGTATTTCTTAAAAATATTCAAATTATAATAATTTATATAGTCTTTATATAAAATGTTACCGATTTTTAAAGTAACTAATTTTAAACTATAAAATTTGGGCGAATTTTTTTTAGAAAAAATGTAAATTAACAAATCTTTCTTTTGGAAAAAGCATGGAAAATTAGCCCACTTGAGAATATTAGTCCTTAAAATTTTCCCTACCCCTTACAACTTCCTTATTAAGCATTGGGCTCTTTGTTTACTACTCTCTTTTTCATCTTTAGCAATATATTAAGTAGAGATAATATTTACATGAAATGAAATCCGGAAAAATATCCATGTTGGCCATCCTAACATCATCAATCTTAATTATAGCTAAAAGAAATGGGGTTTAAACACCACCCCCCCACCCCCTATTAAAATAACAATTTTCTCAATATTCACACCATTTCAAGCATCATTCTCAGCAAGATTACACCATCTCAAGTGTCTTTCCAACCATCACGCCATTTCATGTGACTTTTTTTCATTGTATCAATATGTGGACCACTTCCTTCTAGTTGCTTTAGCACCATTTCTCTTGCATAGTAGCATCATATTTTATCTCCTTTTTATTTCCCACTACTTCAGCAATGGAATTTTGTTTCATAGTTTTGTTACTTTTAGAATAATGGCACCCCATATGGCACCTACATCAGAAACCAGCAAAACATGTGTTACAATTGTTTCCATATATAAGTATTAATTTTAATTTATTTCTTTCCTAGGAGAACTGCCATGGAGCAACACATATTTTATAAAATGGAATTTTTTTATCTCAATACTTATCTCTATGTTGTCCTTCACTTCACAAGGCTTCCAAATGTAACAAGTTTAAGTCATTTCTTGCATCCAACACAACCACACACATTCATTATCCCAAGGAATGTGTGACATAAATTTTCTTCATAGAAATTTCATTATAGTCTCTCACCCCTTTTGGTCCAAACAATCCCCTTTTTTGCTACATATTCATTCAAGTGATCTACCTAACTAACGATTTCTTGAACAAGACAACCAAAGAGACTCGTAGAGTCCTATAGCTAATGCATCCCTCTGGCTTTCTCTCACATAGTTTACATGTCATTACTTACAGAGATCAATGCATGTCGTAGGAATCCAATATCATTATAGTGACTTGTTTTCGCTGTGACAATGACCCTCTAAAATTTTTCCTATGTCAATTTTGGAGCCTACGATAAATGTTGTTTCAAGCCCCCTTGAGTCATCATGTTGTTTGATTTGTTATCTATGTGTTTTCTACTAGTGTCAGATCCTCCTAAGTCAATGTCTCCTAAGCATCATCACTTAACCATTAGAAGTGCTTGAGTTAGTTATTGGTTAGGTGAATTCATGATATTTCTTGACTTAGAAGCTTGCCTTATAGTCATGCACAAGCTAAAGCATGAAAAAGAAAACAAAAGCAAGAAAAACACTCAAAAAAAGAAAAAGTGTGCTTTAAGTTGATGAAGACATGCGTTCAACTTGAGCGCACTATTTCGGCCGAAAGGAGTGCGCCCTCCTTCAGCATACTCCTTCATGCTTAACAAATGTGTCCTCCATGAACACACTTCTTCGTATCAAAGACATTTTCCTGAGTGTATGTATGAGCCAACCTTGTTGCATGGGGGCGCACTCAAAAATAGGAGCCCACTTTACTTCTTTAACTAACCCTCTCATGCAATGACAAGTGGCACTCATGCATGAATGGTTTTTTCATCTTAATTTATTTAAATCAACTTACTTAACCATTATTCTCGCATAATCATTCCATCTGAGTTGGGCCCACAGCTTGGAATCAATAATATCTTCATCAACCAGTGCAACAAGTAAGTTTTTCATGTTTAATATTTCCAATGCATTTCATGATTTCAGTGTCAAATCTTTCTTTTCTTGCTATTGGTCCATGATTTTTTAGTTTATTTGTTGGCATTTATGTTGAATCTTCATGTTGCAAGTGTTAATCTGTTGTCCCTTGCAAAAAATATTCATATTCTTGAAACCTTTAATATTCCACCATGCATGAGACAAGAACTATAAATACTTGCAAATCTTTGTCTTCCTCATCTTAGCATCAAATCTTGTTGTTCAAAATTGTTCCTAAGCTTCCAATAGGTAGAGCGTACTTCTTGAGCTCAATGCTTGATCAACCTCGAAAATTGTGCTTGTTTGATATATATACACTTCTTTACCACAAAGAACTATGCCCTATCTTGAGCGCATGAGTGCATCATGAAGGCACGAAGAATCTTCATTCAAACCTTTAGCATGTGACAATGTGCCCTCATCTTCCTTTAGTGCATGGGTGCATTGTGAAGGCTCGAAGCCTTGTTTACCTTGTCCTTCATCCCTTTAGAGTGCAACAATGTGCTCTCCTTCTGTCCTTGAGCACATGAGCACATAGGGAACACCCGAAGGCCCGTAATTTGACCCCTTCAACCCTTTAGGGTGTGCCAGTGCACCATATATGATTTTTTTTCAATTGAGCGCATGAGCACATTAATAATCCCTGAAGGACCCTACATGTTCCTTGTTTCTTTGAATGTGTGCCCTCCTAGTTTTCATGCTCATTTTCTCATGAATGCACATTATTTTGTGTTGTCATTCATAGTTTTCCATGTTTTATCATATGTGATGGCTTTTTTTAAGTATTTCTACATAGTTAGTATGTTTTAAGCTAATATTGTCATTATGAGTGTGTTTCACCAAAAAGGTGTTCGTGCTACAACTATTACCACCTTGTCGTCATCTCTTGGAGCCATGCTGCCTCTTAAATGATCTCCAAAGAGCGTTTAGTAGAAAGTTTTGATGAACCTGTAGAAGTTACAAAGCCAAATATTCCCATATATGTAGATACATAATGATTTATTGATAAGGATACATAGGTCACATGGAGCAAGATTTATAACACATTCATGCATGAAAGGTTTGTTGAGGACTTAGATGATTTACATGCATACATCAACACCAAGAAGTCCAAAATGCTCAGGATCATGAAGTTTCTTGGTCATTCCATGTGTAGAGATGATTGACTGGATCATTACACATATGGATGACTCTCACCTTGTGCTACGCAGTGAGAGTGGTTGTCAGATCACCACCTACATTGGTGAAGATATGTAGTCATATTATAAGATGATGAAGCCAAATGAATATGCAACTGATAACTTCTACACAAGATGGGAAACCCTTGACACTAGTGACGTTACCAAATCATGGTGTCGAGAGCCTACCATGTTTCATGATCACCTATCCACAGTGTATCTAACAAAGATTCTCAAAGATATATATTAATAAGAGAATTATATATACATGTCAATTATAGTGGTGACCTGTGGTAGAACTTTCAATTGAGAGGATATCCTGTCATTTGAGTTGCAGTGTTAGGATGGGCAGGAAAACACATCTTTACGGGTGAACCAGGCGCCATAATTCAACATGTTTATATTTCTCTTAGACATAATATGTGCATAATATGCATTCCCTGGAATGAATTGGAGCTGGACCCTTGAGGAGAAGTTCCTAGTTTACTTTTTCTATAGAGCGTTATTAGAAGAAAGCTTCAGAGGTGTGTATGTCAAATTGGTTGAACGCTTCTTTACAGTAATGCTTCACATGATATTTGACATTGGTCCTCCTTGCATGACAGATCAGATAAAGGAGTCACTTTGTGATATCAAAGACTATTTTGCAACTCTCGATGGTACATACATCAGGTGCTTTGGTTGTCAGATATCCCCTCATATGATGTTGCGATATGTGACCAACAAGGTGGTTATGCAAGAAGTTGTTAATCAACTAGACAAGGGATTGTTAGGAATTCTTCACAGGAGGAAGAAATCCCATTATCCTATCCTTCCATTGAGGATCAAACTGTATGAATTAAAGAGTCATAAGGCAAAAGTAGTAGAGATACAGGAGCTAGATGTTTACATTTCATTACTAAATATTTACATGGATGTGATCCTAGGCGAATTGTCAGGATACATTGTGAAAGGATCAACTATAATACGAGGTACTCCTCCACATCCACAACAAAACTTGAGAATATAAAGGACTGGTATAATGCTAACATGAAGACACATATAACAATAGAGACTAGTTCACCCCATGATCCACCAGCTCAAGACTTCAAAGTGAAGGAGGAGGAGGATATAACACGTCAAGAAAAGAAAGTAGCTCCCAAGAAAAGAATAAGGTATTCCTTGATTGGAAAGAGCAACAAGAAATTGAAAGATGATCCTTTAAATCCAGGAGTTAGCTAAGCATAATAGGGAGAAGCAAAAGAGGAAGAGAGGAAGAGTTAGCGGGATGAGTTACTGGAGAAGCAACAAGCAGAAGACGAGAAGAGTAGGATATAAGAAGAGAAACAAAGGAAGTCACATGAGGAGGAAGAAACATAAAGAATTGTAGAAGAATATTTGACTCAAGAGTTGGAAGAGGAATAGTTCGAGGAAGAAGATACCATCCAAACAATGGAGGAAGAGCAAGATACTTCAAGAGAATATCCTATCACTAGTGGTCATATTCCATTTGGAGAGATGGGGATGACACCTCCACCAGTAAATAGAGTCATGGATTTATGCAATGTAACGTTTGATTAGATGAAGAAGAGGATCGTGCAACAAAGGCATAAATATTTCTTAAAGAATCCTTAAAATCTAGTCTCAATATCTACTAAGAAGGCGATAACTTCTAACACCAGAAGGAATATGAGGGTAGTCATTGTGGAAAATATTACATTCGCTATAGTGGCACAGGATAACTATAAGTACTTGTTGAATGAGAATGCCAGGGTGAGAAGAGAACTCATTGCAGTGAAGAAACAGGTGAAACATCTTGTAGCATAGAATCAGAAACTATCATCACATAACTTCAACACCACAAAATGACAGTCAACCATGCAAGAAGAGTTTGACCCAATGGAGGACACCATGGAATGACTATATGATGAGATGATACTTATATATCAGGTCATGTATCCTCTCATTAGCATTCAAAAGAACACGAAGGAAGTGGTGAAACTCTATAAGATAGCAAATAGAGTAGTTGACCAGATGCAGGAGTACACTACCAAATATTTGGATGCTTCACAAAATTTGGAAAGAAGGAAAAGGTTTCCACAGAAATGGACATAGTTCAGTTGAGACTCCACCTACATAACTACTTGCATATTAGAGCATAGTCGATTAGTACTATCGCTGCATATAATTGACTACATAAGGGGTTTGAGTATCTAACATAGAAACATTGGATGCCCACCATCAGATCTCTTGAAGCAATCAAAAGTAGAGATGTCATCTTCTAGGAGATCAAATAATATATTGAACAAATCAAGCAGGAAATGGAGTGGGAAGGCTTCGAGGTAACCAAAGACATTATTTAATAGTATGCCTTTGCACTAGTCAAAGCACACATGAAGCTGTCATGGATGTGGAATAATGTAGAGTCAAGCTCCAAGAACATATTAATTGAGGAATTGAAGGTGAAGATGCACTATAAAGGGGGCTTGTGAGTTTGGGTCGAATCCATCTCAAGAGAGTTCAGAGCATGGTACACTTACATTATTAGTGAACTCCATGAGGAAGAAAATGATTTATCCATTTGATGAGCCTTTGTCCCATTGTCAGTTTTGTCTTATTAGGCCATTATCTCATTTGTAAATTTCCTTATGTAATAAATCATATGAAATGAAGTCCAAGGGACACGTGGAATGTGAAAATCCACACATTGGAATGTAGTGATTCATGTATAGAATATTAAAAGTCATAAAGTCAAAGAGTCATGACGAAGCTCAAAGGTCATTGTAAATTGTTATAAATAACTCCTCATAACTCAACCAAGGGGATTTTTGAAGGCTTTATATTCTAGAGGTCTTGCCTTGGTTTCTCTTGTAATACGTAGGAGATAGATCATTCTTTGGAGAAGAAAGTTGTGGCTTCCTATTCCACTATTGGATACAATGTTTCTTTCATGTAACAATGTACTTGGGCTCTTACACTTTTAATTAGAAGCTCAATGATCCAAAATTCCTTAATACATATATCATAGATGTAGTTCGACTATTCCGGTTATGTTTATGGTATATGTTTCTTTATTTACATAATAGGTTAATGAACTAATTAATTTCTTAGGTATGGCTATTACTGAATGATTTTTTTTATGCTTTAACAATTGTTGTTTATTATGCAGACTAATTTCCAGGTACTCAACAAGTCTTTGTCTTTATCCCTCGATCCCCCTTTTGGATATTACCGTTACTTTTATAACCAGTGGCTCGTTTCCCTCACTAGTTATGGAAGTCTCCCTCATATACCTTACATTGGATATATAAAAAATATCACATTCTTGCTACCCAAAAGTAGTGTTTGTTCTCTTGTGTTTGTTGGTAAACAAGGCATATCTTTAAATCATTCCAATGGTGGGCAGACTATATGATTGGATGGGACTCCTACCCCAAATGGTGTGAGGTCTAATTGGGACTTCATATCGAGGAGATCCCCTTATAATGTTGGTGGCATCTAGCACCATCAACATGACCTTGATCCTAGTATTTCTACTTCATAGCCTTTATCTATCCATCCCAAGTAGATTCATCATCTAACCTATCACAAAATACAATTATCATATATATATATATATATATAGATATATATTTGATCAATTTTTTGTTTTTGTTTTTAGAACTTGTTCCATATAGAGTCAAGTATTGCAAAGATGATAATATTTTCATAAAATTGGGTTCGTTGTAGGTATAGCACTTTCATTTTTCATTAAGGGCTCAAATTTGAAGCCACACCTAAGGCACTCTACATGCAATATACATATTTACTTAGTCAAATAATGTTAATTTCTCATGCATAAAAATATTTTCAATATATAATTTACAACAACCACTAATTTGGTGTTCAAAACCATTTACATAGTCAATCATTCAATCAATTCGACTACATTCTACACAAATTGAAAGGAAAACATCATTGCGTTACATTTCTGTTCAATATAATCTAAACCATTCTAGGAAAAAAAGTCATATAAAACTTAGACTTTTCATGCCAACAAATTAAAATTGTTCAAGCATGAGAGTTTCATATTCATTTTCTCCACTGAGATATCCATGATAGAGTTTATTATCTATCAACTTCTCATGTTACTTTCTATGGGAATGACATATTTACACCACTCACTTCAACAATCAACAATCGCTCAAAAAATATTACCAATCATTACTTTCCATGATACTTAGTCTCATTATCACTTATTCCACTCAAGCATGCATGTATTTAGTGCATCACACACACACACACACACACATTACCAAATTTTAATAAACCCTTCCATTGAAGGATTCACACTTCTATCATACTCTACTAAGTATTCAGTGTCAAGCATGAACTTATACATCATACATTCCATTGCTATTCATATATACCAAGGATAATCATAACTTATGCTCATGTTCATTACTAGCACTATGGGCACCATCCATATCCATGCATTACCAAACAAAAATTTCATTAACTTGTGAGTGTATCACTCACTTATCTAACCATTGTCCTGCATGATATCACACATAAATTTCTAAGATTTTCACCAAATGTTATGTTATGGTAGCTTTCTAACATAACCATAACACGCTTGGGAATCCGTGTTAAACAAACATATCAGAAATATACAAACTCAACCTGAAGGAATTCTTACCCAATTCCTTGAAGTTACCAACTATTGCATCCTGCCTGATATTCATACTAGCATGGTTTCCATTACCATTTATTCTCAGTTGATGATCTCTCAAGGAGTCCATTTAGATATTTCTTTAGTTTTCATTAACATGAATTCCTTTTCCATTGTTCTTAAGGTTCTTTGTATGATTAAAGGCACTTTCTTAGCCTCGAATAATGTTGGAATTATGGATAGTGTGTTGGCCTTGACTCCAACCTGGATCATGATCCTATAATACTATGTCAACCTAGATTGTGTTCCTATTGTGAGACTATTTGTGATTATGTGGAAAATTGATGTCTCGAGCTAGGTCATGACTTATGATGCTTGCAGAAGAGTGTGAACAAGTTCTGAAATGATTTAAAAGGAGCTACAAGAGATTGGATAGGGTCTAGAGAAGTTGTCGAAGATTTGACAGGGTCTGGAGAAGCTTAAATGTGAAGTTATGGGCCAAAATCAAGGTAATATAGGTTCGTAAGGAGCAAATCGATTTATAAATCAAGGTAACATAGGTCACTAAGGAGCAACCTAAACTATAATGTAGGTCACATAGCATAAAATTTATTTATAACACACATCTTGAATGGTCAAGGTGCATTGCTACCTGTAAGTGAGGAGAAAACCAAAACATTGGGGTAGAACCATGGAATTACCCAAGGTATTCTTGTGTGGAAGTTTGTGCAATGTCTATTTGATCTTGTCAAATATTACCCTCAAAAAATCCCTGAGTTTTCCCATGGTAATATTGAGGGAAAAGGTCTATAAAATGGTAAGGAATTTGATCAATATTGTGTGCATTGTTCATGAGTTATTGTCTAGAATAGGTGATTACACCAAGGCACAAGGAGGAGGATTGATGAGAGATCTCAAGGAAATTTGGTCTAAGTTCTTCATTTCTTGGTGTATGGTCACATAGATCTAATGTATGTGAGCTAGGTGAGCTAAAGATTGATCTAAATGTTGAGTGCCTTAACTATTATTGTGTAAGATCCAGATATGAAAATAAGTCTAATTCTAATGCAATCATACATTCAAGATAGTAAAGGTTTGCTTGTTAATATTGAAAGTATAAGGGCAATAATTCGTTGTGTTTACTCAAATATTGATAAATTAAACATAGAGGGTCTAATTTCTGGATGTGCACTGAATTCTAGTCACTAAAGCACATATGCTATATTGAAAAAGGTTTTCTACAATAATCATTTGCTGGTTTAGATTGTTGTGCATGATTGGCATAGGTTTTGTACAGAATGATATAAGGAATTTGTAGATAATTCCACTATTGATAACTAGTCTCATTGCTGTTGTATTAGAGAAGAACTTGTATTGACCCGATTGAAAGGATCTAGAGATTGGGCAGAGATTGGTGATTTCGTAAAGGAAAACGTGAATGTGATAGAGAATTGCATATGGCCGAGGTTGTATTGAGGGGTTACATGAATGAAATTAGAGCGTAGAAATAATTTTGATGATGCCATAGTTCCTACAAACCAATGTGACTATTGAAAGTGTTGGAGATAATTTATTGTGGTTATGGGCATTATGGTAGTCATTGGTTGACAAATTTTGAAGCACCAATGCTTGTATATGATTGGGATGTGTAATATGTAGAGATATGTATGAAAGAAACAAAAAATGTTTAGTCGATTACTAATCTAACAATGATGCTTACAGGGTCTAGAATGTTATGTAACATAATGAACAAAGTTCATGCTTTTGGTTGATTATATCTGTTCCTTGTCTTTACTACAGAGATTGAGATTGTTATGCTTGGTGAATCGAGATCCATTCTTTCCCTAGTTGCCAAAGTATTTTTTATGTAGTGATAGATGCTTATTTATGAATTTAATGCTATTACTTGTCTTAATTTATCTTGATATATCAATGATCTTGTATTGAAGGGTCTACAATGAAAGGTGTTTGACTTTGTTTACACATTGATACGTTTATACATCAATGATTTGGGTAGAAGGGTTTTGTGACAAAAGTGTTTGGATGTAGTTTCTTGCTACATTTTACAGAGATTAGTTTCTTACTCACTGAGCATAAAGGTTTTTCTTGAAAATTATTTGTTTCCATAGATTGTTATCAACCCTTATTTTTTGTATGTTGTATAGATTTCCATATGCTAGAACACAAGGTTTCTTTCTTAAGGGGATTATTATAAAAAAAATTGGTATGCTTGTATGTACCTTGCAATGTTGGAAGATGTTTCTTTATTGTGACTAATGTATAGAATGGGTAGTGAAGTTTGCAGTAATTGAGCATTGCCTTGCTTGAGTTTCAGTGACATATCTGCATGTTCATATATTTGTTATGCCATAACGTAACCGAAATTGTGTTTATCGCATGTCTTGTTATGCTTGAGTTGTTGTGATTGAGAAAGAGATTAGTGTACTGATGATAATATTGAGTTAATGGTAGAGTTATGAGACATCCATGATAGCAGTTGTGTTTTTCATACAAAGATTGTATTTGCTACAGAAAAAGGTTTGTATGGTTTTGCTACTTAATGAGTATGTTGATAGTAGATGATATTTTCCTTGCACATAATATATGGCTTGACATTTGACAATTTGATGAGCTGGGATTTGAAGGTCTATTGAGCATATTAGTTGCAGAATGGTTTTTGATGTCTTATTATCTAGATTGAATAGAATGGTATATTTGGGTCCAGTTTGAAAATTGGATGAAATGTGGCCTGTAGGATTTCTGTTTGAGTCAAGTGGATCTAGTGTAAAATATTTTGAAACATGGTCCAAAAAGAAGTTTGAGAGTTGGAGATCTCAATAAGGGAGTGGTAGCTTCCTTCCAGTGGTGGCTGATAAATTTGATCAGGGAGTAGTAGCTTCCTTATAGTGGTAGTTGGAGAAACAAGAGATGGTGGTACCCTCCAGTATGTAGGAGCTTGTGCACTGGTAAGATTTTGGACTCGTGCAAGATGTCATAGAAATTTTCTTTATTATAATAATAATAAGACAAGACACAAACGCTAGTGGTTTTCCCTAATTAGATTTTCCACCTAAAATATGGTGTCCTTATATGTTGATGATGTGTTTCATTCTTATGGCTTACATGCTCTTATGGTTAAAGGCTTATCATGGTTCATTGTTGATGCTTATATCTACTACATAACTTGTTTTGAATTAAATGATGATTCAATGAAAATTGCGAAGAAAAAGTAAAATTACTAATTGCATGTAACACTGATTCACGCCCCTCTCTTAGTATTTATAACAAATAACAATTAAAATGCAAGGTCTTTCATATCAAATTTCTAAGAACAATCTACACATTTCCATGCATCACTTCATCACACATCATCTCTTACTCATCCAATTAAAACATGTACCACAATATTTCTAATTCAAAATCTGATTCCTTTTACCGATTAATTCATTTCCAATATCTTTTAAGGTATTAGTAATCAATCAAGCATTCTTACGATCAAGGGGATTCAACTTATAACCTAGTCAAGATAACCATAATGATTCTTAAATATTGAAATCTACCCTCTAATGCAACTGTACATTTTCCCAACTGAGGAACCTGGAAATTTCATTTAGAATTTAGAATATTAAACATAATGCAACAAAATAAATAAATAAAATGGATAAAAAACCCAAATATTTCTCAACAACCAAGGGAAACCATCTCCCTTGCAGTCTTGTGCATACCAACTATCTTAATATAAATATATCAATACCATTGATTATCATCAAGTTATATAATCCTATCATGGGCTTTCTATAAAATTATTAAGCATTTTATAAGGATTTTCCATTGCTTCCTTACTTTTATTATCATCACTACCAACAATGAGTGACTTTTTCTCTTCAATTTGTTCAATTATTTTCTCATAGCTAGTTACAATATCCAAGCTTTGGCATGCTTATTTTCCTTCAATCACCATCAATGTCTTGGTGATTTCGTTGTTGATTATCCACCACTAAATACATATTTGGCACGCTTCTAGCTACTCCATCCATAGTAGTAGGCTACTAAACATTGAAAATTTTCCTATCATTATGCACTTGTTTGGGTAAGCACGAATCGAGTGCTCGTCTCCACCCATCAACATTTCAATAATGTTTTCCTTAACTCATTTATTTCTATATTGTTGGTTTCCAATCCATATATCTTAATTTTAAATGGGATAGGAACCTTCTTTGACTTATGTTTATCCATATTCCTAGTGGTTGATTCATGTTGTGGATACCTTTGTATATTTGATATATGTAGAAATTTCTCCATGGATCAGATGGCTTTGATACCATGTAGAATTTCTCACTGTAGATCACTTGATAATGCAATATACTAAAGCAAAATACTTGATCTACTTCTACAAACAAACTTGCAGAAGCTTAATCGATTTTGAGCAAGATCAAATAGAACACATATAACAGAGAATAAGAAATCAATCACACATGAACATAGAAGAATAATCTGGGTAAAGCCTCAGCTAAAAACCCCGATCTCTGTATTATCATGCAAGTGGAAATATGTACAGATTATACAAAGCTTTAGCTTACAAGCTATCCAGCTCTCAGTACAATCCCTCAATGCTGCTCATAGACAGAATAGACAACACCTATGCCTTCCTTCAGTCCTCCAAGCCTCCTATTTCCTTGCACAGTTTCTCCTGGGTCCTCTAGCTGCAACATGTGTGATTCTCACCTCACACACAACACTGACCTCTAAAATAACTACACAATCCTGAAGGAGATAATTCCTTCTGCATGGATTAGTTTCCTATATAGGAAAATTCCTCTAGCTGATAGTACATTGTCCCTTCCTTTAATCTCAACTCGGTTTTTCTCTGAACTGACATGCATGAGTTATTTATGAGAGAATATTCAGTTATCTGGAGAACAATAGTTTCATGCATACATGTATTAATTGACTGAACTCAAATTAGGTCCTCCAATTGTTTGGAACTAATTTAATTGGACTTAACTTAGTTAACTGAGTTAACTAATTACAACTCAAATACAACTCATTCTTATCTCCTTAATTAAGGGACAACTTCCTTAATGAAAGGGATAGTTGTTGCATGTCTTCACATAGACTTCATGTTTGATTTTCTCCAACTAATTAACTCAAGATGAATTGATTAATTATTTTTGAAATAACCGCTAAGACCAAATTCGAATTTTAATTCTAAATTTTAATTTAGGGACTAATTAAAATTGGAATCTATCCCGAAATGCTATTTATAATGATGTTATTTTTAGAATTTCTATTTTTTTCTACTTCCAACAGAGTTGGAGTGTATCCTGAAATGCTATTTATAGTAATGCTATTTTAGCATTTCTTGTTGCTATTTTCAACAATATACATCATAGTAGGGATTCATTGACATCATTCTTCTCCTCTTATGATCTGATGAGCCTCTCATGACTAGCCTTGCACTTTTAATTTAACCCTTCAGGGTTCTCAATGTTACCTCCAAATCAGGAGAGGTATCAACCACCTTTCTCTCATCAAACTCATCTTTTTTGTTATAAAAAATCTTCCCCAAATTATACTGCATCATCATCTAAAAAATTCCCTCATTTTCTATTGCTATAATATTTCTTGTGTTGAAAGAACCCATCATTGTTAGCTTGAGGAAAGGAACGATAATTTTCAACACATTTAATTGCTTTGGCCATATATGCATTGGCCTGTAAATGAATATATGCTACAATCACAATTCACACTCAAGGTTATGTTAGTATTCTCATTAGTAGAAATCCAAAAATAACTTTAAATCATAAAATTAACAAGTCACTATAACAATCATCCCTTTTCACTAACCACCCTTGTTCATTCCAAGTCACAATGCATTGCCATCCATGGTAGATTACCAACATGCACATATCCACATGCATGCAATTTCATC
Organism: Pinus taeda; assembly: GCA_000404065.3. Classification (NCBI taxonomy): domain Eukaryota; kingdom Viridiplantae; phylum Streptophyta; class Pinopsida; order Pinales; family Pinaceae; genus Pinus; species Pinus taeda. Next base: position 124,453 of record APFE031709222.1, read on the forward strand.
AATGTTCTTCATAGGATTCCATACTGTGTAAAACAACCTTCCTCGAGGAATTGATTTTCCAAAAATGATTGTCTCTTCTCAGAGAGCATTCTTTCATTCACTTTTGCTCCAACAACATAATCCATGGTCAATTTCAGGTTGTACTACTATTGCCAACCATAACCAACAAGCTATCTGTCTTGCTTCAAACTCATTTTTATGGTGTATCTATGGCCTTCCAAGCCTAGTTTTTAAACTGGGTTCTTATACCACTTTACAACATAGCCAACCCAAAAAAGTCATTTTAAGGAGGCGGGGTTATAAATTTTCACATTCTTTCACTCATGTTGAAATTCCTTGTAAGAACACCACCATATTTTTCTCATAAAGAGATTTCCAATGATATAAGTTTCATCAAATTTTAAGATTTGGATGTAATGTTGTGGCTTATAAAGATCTTCCCTTTCCAAGTGCCACATCAACATGCTACAATGCCCCAAAGTAGAAACATGAAAATCCATGTTCATGTGTTAGCATCACATATCTCCATGTCCTTAAGGGACATGTCAACCTTTGGAGCATATCTTGATCCAAGTTTTCCATTAATATCCATTATAAGAATTTTTTAGATTCCTAGCATTCTAGATCTCTATAAATCCTAGATAGTCATTCCCATCATTCATCAACAACTGGATACCCATCAATTCAAATGTTTGTCAATCCATACAATAGGCCAATATACCATTGGGAAACCTCAGAATGATCTTGCAACTTTGCTTGATGGAGTTGACAAGCATTCACTAATGAAAAAATATATATGAAATAACAAAGATCATAATCCATTCAAATTTGGAAAACCCAAAAATTTATGTTTTCACATATCTTTGCATTTCCAAATTTTTGGATTCCACTTTCCTTACCATGGTACATGATAGTTGGTCTCCGCATCAACTCTTTTGTACCAACTTTTCCATGTCACCATGCCACACTGGCATGCTATGTTAATGAAAGATGATCATTCCATGTCATCTAAATATGGCCTATGTCCCACATCATCATAACATGTCATCATGCTGCATCAATTATTGCCTACCCATAGGGACTAATAGTGCTCATATGGACTACACATAGTATCTACATAGCTTGTTATACTAGAATTGGACATTAGGAATCTATGTTTTTGTTAGAATACATTTTACAAATCTTCTAGATGTTTGAATATCTTGATCTTAATAGATTCCATATTCTAGTCTTCGTTACTTAATATATGTGCTAAGCCTATCTAATTCTCTTAACATTATTTGATCCTTCTCCCTTATCCTATCTAGTCGACAAATCATTGAGCTGTTGGGAATACAATAATGGACTACATAAGGGTTAGGCTAGTCTAGTTAATCGATGAAAATTGACATAACCTTCTCCATTGATTAATGTTCCTTAAACTAGGAACTATGAAGCCTTGACTAACCAACACATTGGCTTGTTAGGATGTTGCAGCATCTACAACCAACCTCCAAATTTTTTCCTATCCTTCGATTTTGGAGCCTTCCTTCTAAACCACAAAAACTCATCTTGCACTGATACATGTACTTGTGCTTTGAATGAGCCTTATTATTTTCATTGTGGCTTGTGTTTTCTCACTTAGTTCATTTTCTAACCCACAAGCCGATCTCATGACTTGGTCCCTTGACAGTTCTAAGCTTCCCATAGAGAATTACACAATTATTGAGGGAATCTTGCCTTGCTCTTGGGAATTGCACAGTCATGACTGCCAGCAAGCCTTGAGATCAGAAAATGTGCAGTAATGAATGGTAGCTAGCCTTGAACTATGAAATTGCACATATAGGAGAGGCAACCCAAAGCCACTCAACCCAGAAACTGCACAGACCTCAATGTGGTCAGAAATTGCGCAATGCATGAGCTGGAGAGTTGTGCAGTCCTTCCCAGAACTGCGTAATATTTCTGGGTGATGCATGACAGTTTTCTTGAAAAAGAAAAAAAAATAAAAAATAAAAAAGCATCTAAAAAAAGGATCTATTTTAAGCAACTCGATGGAGGCACTTGACTTATTTTAGAAATTGCCACCAAGTGTCACTTTTTCCTTGATTTTATGCATGCGTGTCATAGACCCTAACTTGACCAAATCTATTTAATTAATTCTTCTAGAGCTCATTTTCACACTCAATATTGGAGCTCTAGCATTCCCAAGGAGAACAAGGAGCCTTTGGTGTGATCGTTGTCACTCTTCATGGTGAGTTTTGGTTTTCTTGTCTTTTGCTACTTTTTCTGTTGCTTTCTGTTGTTTATCTTGTGAGAATTTCGTTTCACTTGTTTATTTAAATGAATGCTAGATTTTAAACTTGTTTTAGCTTGTAGAAGTTTTGTTTCAAGCTTTATATTACCTTTCCCAAGCGTTGCATGTGTTTTCATATTTTTTCACCAACGATCACCATTTAGGCGACTCCCTTCACATGCTTCGTTTTCCTTCAGTTTAATTGATTCCTGCACTTGTTTCACATGCATGCACCAAGACATCAGCCTTTATATCTACTTGTTTTTAACACTCGCCATGGGTACATATGGGTCCCCTTATCTAGATCTCATGCTTCACTGTACGAATTGTGCAATATTAGAGCTCAAGCCCTCTTCCTTGGCTTCTTGAATTGCACATAGCTTGTCTTAGGCTAGCTCCAACTATGAATTGAGTAGTTCCAGGAGCCAACCTCCCAGATTGGCCATTGAGACTACACAATGCATAGTCTCTCCCGGCCTCAACCCAAACTAAATTTTTTGTTGTGCAGTTTTGATCATCAAGCTTCCTAACTAACTGCTAAGAATGCGCAGTGTGCAGTTCCCATAGTTAGCCAGAATTGCAAAATCCTTCCCATCATGAGCCCGACTTGTTGCTTGATCTTGTCTTGAATTTTCCTTGGTTTTTAAGTTGACATTTGCTTGCTATCAGTGTCCTCCCTGTCCCATGGGTATAGAAGTTGTTGATCACCTCTCTAGCAATTATAGTTAACATGGCATACAAGATATCTGCATCAAATAAAGCCACTGAGAGTAGACCTACGAAAGTAGTTGAGCAGATATTAGTGGGATTTCCAATATATACAGATACTCAACTGTTCATTGAGAAGGTTATAACACTGACATTGTAGTAGATCAAAGACACTTTTGTAGAGGACTTCAAGGAAGACTTAGAGGAGTAACATGTTTATTTTGGCATTCAGTGGTTAGGGTTATACAAGGTTGCATGCAGGTACCCCACCATCCCATGTTCGGACATCATCAGCTGAATTGTCTCACACACACATGAACATACTATGACATTGAGCAGTGCCAGTAGGAAATAACTTGCTACCTTTAGGGAAGAGAAATTTACACAGATGTATCAATTGCCCGAGTCAGTGAAGTGCATGGACTCACTTTTCTATGCCACCCATACCTATGTGAACACTAGATATATTTTCAAGCATTGGGTGAAAGAGTCATTGAAGTTTAGACAATCACCTACCCATGTTTACAAGATGAAGTGCCTCAAGAAGGCTTACTAGTTTGTGATCATCTTTGCCTACCAAATATATGATCCAGATAAAACAAAAACCTTTCCTGAAGGGTGGGTGGTCTTATTGGACTAGTTTGTGAATGATGGGAGGCTATTCAACTGATCATATTTGTTGGCTATCAGTTGAAGACCCATGTGGCTAAAGCCCAAAATCCACAAAAGAATGAGAAAGCAAGGCTTTATATGTCTGCATACTTACTAGATGAAATATGTGCCCAACAACAGTTCCTTGGCAGTAGCTGGACATCGACACCAAAAGAGACTGTCGTCAACATCTATTGTAAGTTGATTTCTGGTTGTATTTATCGACGAGTGATGACAAGGCTAACTAACCATTTTATCATCCTGTTGTACAAGCTTATCTTTGAGCATGCTCCACCTTGCATGTACCAAGAAGAAATGGAGGCCATAGTAAACATTGTAGACTGGTATGCCTCACTAGGTGGCACCTTCATCAGAGTGTTTGGCAGAGAGAAGCCTCTGAATGTTCTATGAAGGTATGCATCTCAAAAAATAATCATGTAAAAAGCTTCATACCACCTCACTATAGGGTTGTTAGCAAGACAACATAGGAAGAACAAAGTGCCATGGCCCACTCTTCCTTTGAAGATCAGATTATATGAGATTAAGAGATTGAAATATGTTGATGCTGAGGCTAAGGTGATAGTGAAATTTGAGTTCTTCACCAGGGACTTTAATTCATATGATCCCCACCGTATTTGTAAGGACCAATGTGCAAGAGTTTACCTTCCATGGATCTACAGGGCATGTCATTGGCTAGAGGACAACCCTTAGAGGTACTGTTACAATGCCTCGAATCTCTGCGAGTCAATCAGTATAGAAAAAACTTGAAAGGTTTCTCTGCAGACAACAACAACTCCGAAAGAAACAACAATATTAGTAGAAGGCAACAATTCAGCGAAGGACAAGGGAAAGGTGAAGGTTGCTGAGGAGCTAGAGGGAGAGAAAAGCTACAAGATGAAGGCAGATCCTATCTTGGAGAAGGAAACTTTGGCAGCGCAAGCAAAGAGGGAGCAACGGATGAACAGAGTAGAGTGAAGGAAGAGAGGAAAGTAAAGGTTGTAGGAAGCAGAACTAAAGCTGCAAGAGACAGAGAAGAAGTTGAAGGAGGAACAAGAGTTGAGGAGGAGAGAAAGAGAAGAGAAGTAGAAATGGGGAAGAATAAAGGCAAGGTGTGATGATAGAGGAAATAACGCGAATATAGGTTGCTGAGCTAGAACAACCAACAAGTCAGGAAGAGGGTGAACAAATGCAGTATCGGGAGTTTGCTCAATAGATTGAGCAATTGATTGAAGTGTCAGACATGTAGTTAGAATAGGAGCCACAAAATGAAGACACTGACCTTATGCCGAGAACACCATAATTCATCTCTCGGTATCCACCACCTCTAGTGTTAGAACCAACCTCGAGCGAGCAAGGAGATACTTCTCTCCTTGAGGATGATCTAGTTATAGATGTGTAAAAACTATCATTTGATGAGTTATAGAATAATATTGTATAAGCATGAAGGAAGCACTTTCGAGATGATCATGCATCACATGCATTCATCAAGGAAAGGGTGACAGTGTTAGACACCAGGAAGCATCCAACTGCCCTTACCGAAGATAGCTTGGCCTATACAGGAGCAACAAGCTCAAATGTTAAGTACTTGACGACTGTGAATGAAAAACAAGAAAAGAAATTGCAGGCTACCAAGAAAGAGCTAGAACAACTCTAAGCATCAATGCAGAATGCAGTTTCTGCATTAGGGGAAATGAGGAAAATAATACTTGCTGAAGTTTAAACACTTGAGGGTACCATGCGGATGCTCTATGACAGATTTGTCACTGTGCATAAGGCATTTTTTCATGTGCATGGCCTACAAGAATGGAGCAAAGAGTTTGTTCAAACTCTCAAGCCATCACCCATGTATAAGAGAGGACAATGCAGTATGAAGGGGCCCCACTTGAGTTAGTAAAGAAGATGAAGCCATAGGAAGAGTTGGAGAAGGCAAAGGTTTGGATGTTAATTTAGAACTACGAGAAGTTGGCCCCATTGATTAGCAACATATAGGCCTCATATGTGCGGTTGAACAATAGTTTGGATGCCATGGTGAGAAAGCACAAGATCCCATGAATCAATTCCCTCATCGATGGTAAATTCAAGAACCAAGTTTCACAAGAGATAGATGACTACATAGAGCAGCTAGGATGAGAGGCCACGAGGGAAGACTTGGAGCTGAACGAACAAAACATGTAGAAGTACATAAGTGGTCCTGTGAAGGTCAACACATGTTGCTCATGATCCAGAACGAGTTGGATACAGGTTCCAAGATCATATACCCAGATGCCATGGAGGTAAGAGTTCTCTTCTAGAAAGACACCATCAAACAGTTTGGGGACACCATCACACAATACCAGTCTTGGCACCAATATGTGACCAAGAAGCATCAAGTGGATGCTGCTGTGTGTAAGTTCCCACCTTACCAATCATCAAGAGTGTAGATAAGTAAAGGTTACATTGAACACTATCATTGAATGTATATATTTTTTAATAATCATAACATGACTAACTTGGTTATCGTGAAGATCACGATCCTTCATCTATTTCAATATAATAATATAACATAAGAAGTTAGAGATAACATTCCCTTAAAACCAATTCCGAAACTCATTTTTCCTAATGTTTTAAAGAAATAGCATGTGCTCTTTTCATACTTATACATGAGCTCTAAGTATGACTGGATATAAATTCCATCATAACTCCATGTGTGAGAATTAAGCTTAATCAGCCTATTTGACCCCCCCTAGATTATGCTAAATAGGTTCCACTTATTGGATATTTACATCATAACCACAAAGTATGCTACAAGGACCTAAAATATCCTACTTCTATTACAAAAATCACATGTAAGGGCATGATTAATAATCTACTTGTAATAAGGTAACCGAAGAAGGAATATATCTCTCTTCATCCTAAAATCTAATGATATGTTTATGAAATGGAAAAATGGAATCACAAAATATATTGACCCAACAATGTTTCCAAATTCATCATAAAAAAATCTTCATTCCCAAGTATTAAGGAAAAAAATTATTTTCAGAATGGCATTGCTTCAATCATGAGACTCGTATAATGAATGTTACAACAAGAGTAGTTATTGTTAAAAAATCATAAGCATATTATTCTTCTAAAAGTTCCAAGTAGAACAATGGACTTGCCAAAATTAGGCATAATTAGTTGCTTACTACAACTACTCAAGTATATGACTACCTCATGAATACATTCAACTTGGACAACTTATTATGCTCACTTGCACAAGTAATCAAATCCTACATAATTTGTCATTGTAAAATTGTTTCCAACAACACCTTTTTTTTTATGATAGATTTATATGATAAAAGTGACATTATCCTACAGATCTATTCATACTTCAACAACTTTACTAAAATTCATTTTCACATTTATACAAAAACAACTTGGAGACATAGGAAGCTACATCCATTGAATAATCTATTCATAAGTTTTTGGTACAAAAAAACTATAGTCAATGAGACATTTAATCTGAGAATTTATGTGCATAAAAGCTATAGCCATTGAGGCCTTTTGACAAATAGTTTGCAAGCATACAATATACAACCATTGAGGCATTTTGTCAAACACTTGGTGACCATCATCTCTCAAGACAATTTTGACAACCATTAGCAACATGAATATAATATTTTTACTCAACCTATTTAAATCATAAAATTCATAAATTAAAACTTCAAATATTGGAATATTAAAACAAAAAATAATTCATCTTAATCCTTCACCAAAAAACTCGACAACAGGGTCACAAAGTTGGCAGCAGTAATCTGTGAAATTGCCCAAATTTACAATTTGGGTTCATAAACATATATTTTTGGAATCAAATGGAGGGTTATAGGTTGATATGGCATGGATTACACATGATGTTGGGATGAATCACATCTAAAATGCCTAAGGATGTGATTCTTTAAAACAACAAAAAAATAAATTCCTACTATCTCATTTAAAAGTTTTGTTAAACACTAAAAATGTAAACTTCATCTATAGTCATTCATGGATAAATAAAACTCAAATTTATGCTAATATTATATTTTCATCAAACTCATGGCATCCTGAATACTTCCACATGTAAGAAATTTTGTCAATTGGTTTGCAACAACACTGAACAATTTTTTTATTATATAAAGTGAACTACAGTTATTGCAGAATTTATTCAAACATTTTGTGTGCAACATTTTATATACATCTAAGTTTCAGCTAACAACCCAATTCACAATAAGAAAAAACCATGCTATAAAACATACAATATTGAATTTGGATAATAGATATGACTCGCAATTGACAAAGGTTCATTATAAACTGAACCTGAAAACTTTGGCAACACATTCTTGTTTTAATCCCCCTACATGCGCATTCTCAGCTATAGGTTCCATTCATGATTGGTTAGATCATAACATAAACATTCACAAGTAGCAATTTCTCATAAATTGAAATTTTGACAACACCTTAAACTAATAATGAACTAAAATTTCAAGAGTGTTTATGAATATACTTGACAATGTATATATACAACTCCTACAATGAGAGTATGCTTAAGCTCCAATATCCTTAACAACTTATTGCGAACAATTTGTTTTTCCACCCAACCATATCCAAGGAGAACTTTTCCCCCTTGAACCCTTGAGCTGTAATAGCTCACAAACAGTACCAAAATACAGTAGTAGAGAGATATCCAAGGAAAGTTGGGGAAGGCAAGTTTCACTTCCTCCCAATACCACTCATGAAAAACTCCACCAGGTAGAGCTACTTAGTAATTTAGTTTAGTAATTTTAGATTCATTTCAACAACATTTGGCTACTCTCCAAGACTCCCTCTCACAATCCTCTTCAAGTCTCTCCAACCCTTCATATTACAAGGCACCTCCCCAAATTTAGAATACATGAGACACATATATATCAAGAGAAACAAATTCTTGTCATAAAGGAGGAGTAATATGCATGCATTGTATTCTATATTGAGAAGTGTAACTCACGCCATTAAGAAGACATATGCATGCCTTACTTAAGGAGAGTGTAACTTATGCATTAAAGAGAGTGCAAGAGGAATATTTTATGACATGTCTTTAATGAGTGTAAGATGAATATTCCATTCTTTGATGAGTGCATCAAAGATAGTGTAATGTATTATTAAAAGAGAGAGATATTTACATAGAAGAGGTGTGAAGTGATTGAGGAGATGAAGGTAACTTATAATTCCCATTTAATAATAATATCATAGTCACATAAAAGATAATAATAATATTAATAATATTGAGGATTAAGTCAAGATTGAACTATTAGCATTGATTAATGATAAGTTAAGTTATTTTCCTTCAACTATACTTGATTACCCATTGATTGAAGGTGATTTACTATCTTTGGAAAAGCATACTTGAGATGTTAGACATGACTTTCTATTTTTAGAAATTCACTCCATAATTGTCAGAAATGAGATTTTATTAAGGAAACTCATCCCAGAGCTACCCATGAGTGGTATTTTTCTTTCGGAGAATAGGGATTCGACACCCCTATTGCATGCATCTTCATGCATTAGTAGATTGAGGACTCTGCACCCTAATCTACTCTAAAAATACAAGATTCCACACCTTAATATTTTTAAATATTCTGGACTCTGCGCCCTAAACATTTTATTATAGATAAAAGACTCCACATCTTTATCTTTCATGGATTTAGGATTATGTGTGCCAATCCTTTTCTTATAGATCCAAGGCTCCATGTCTTTATCTTTCATGGATTTAGGACTCCGTGCTCTAATTTCCATGGCTTCTCATCTACTCTACTTTGAAACTCCACACTTCAACTTAAGGTACTGATTGTGAGCTCATACCCATCTGATGGTTCATTGGTAAGGCCTTGTTCTAAGGCCTGCACACATCACAATCTCATAGATTAAAGGAATCAATGAATTTCATAATTAACTTATTCACATTTTACCAAATATTTTGCATGACTTCCACATCCATTTTGATTCTAGAGAAATTGCTTCTGCAGCCATTTATAATTTGAACATCCTTGTTTGGAAATAACCACATCCCTTGTCACATCCCGCTTAATACAAGATTAAGCATATATATCATAAAAATCATGTATCATGACTTCCAAAATGATTTATAATTTGAGCATCCTTGTTTGCAAATAACCATGTCCCTTGCCACATCTTGCTCAATACAAAATTAAGCCTAAATAATCATAGAACTCATGTATCATGACTCCCATAGTCATGTATAGTTTGAGTATCATTGTTTGCAAATAACTAGGTCCCTTGCCACATCCTGCTTAGTACAAGATTATGCATATATAATCATACAAATCATATATCATCCATAAACCATATGTTCCACAAATGATCATCCATTGATATATGTGTCTCAATCTTGGATCACCATCCCTGTCATACACCTATGTCCAAACTAGGATACCAAAAGAGAAAACATCAATAATATTATCTTAACCAAAATTAGTTCTTATACATACTATTAGTGTTAGTATTTGCATCCTACCATCAATGATCGAAAATCCTCTTTTCATACCATTTTAGGGGTCTGATTCAACAATTTTTTATCATTCCACAAGGTCATGCAAAAAATTAGTGGTAGTCCTAGTCCAAAAATGTCACTCTTCCCTAAATGTGATTACTTGCTGGCATAGTTTCATATCTTGCTGACTGTACATCATCCATAAAGTTATTTTTATCATGCTCTTTGTATCAATCATGAGGTCATTATGTCATCTTGAAATTCAGTCCTTCAATGTCTCATTAGGTCTTTACAGTTTTTCAAGGTTTCATTAGGTCATTAGGGTTGCTAAGATTCCATTCCATTTCATAATGCCAGCAAGTATAGGGTGATCAAATAACATCCCTTCACCATGTGAAGATAATTTTGTAAAGAGAAATGCTTATTTCATTATGTAATTTTATGTCTTTCAAATGTAATAATTTCACCATCCCAAGCTATTAACTCAGTGTTCTAGAGATACCAGGCAATCAAAAGATCAATTTTTTAAAGGAAGTAGTCAAGTGAAAGGGTAATGTTTCAAAGGGTTAAGTGCATGCCAAAGGGAGTTGTTTTTCCCAAGGGTGTCCATTTCATCATTTTCCATAAGCACTAAACCCTAATTTTCTCACCCATTGAGATAGGGTTGGCTATGGAATCAGAGAAATTTGAGTATATGAGGCATAATGGAGGTCATTTCAGTGAGTATGCAGCCATTACAACTCATACACATCATGCCTTCATCATTTTTTAATAAGTCATTCCAAGGGACAAATCATTTGCCACACATAGGGCCAATTTTTATTCAAGCTATGTTTTAGACCAAACATGGAAGAATTTGGAAAAAGTGAGAGAGGTTTCTGTCAAAAATAGTCCAAGGAAGAAAAATGTCCTTCACTTTTTACACAGGTGTCATGGTTTTAGAGAAATATCAAAAATACAGTTTCCTCAAGAGAGTTGATGCACTTTTGGAGTGACTTTGATAAAATCAATATTTCTCCTAGCCGAAGTGACCAAATGACTTGCGTGATGAGTCAAATGATAACTAGACGTAGAGTGCTTTCCAATGAGCTATCATGAGCTCAATTTGGAGTTGAAGAAGACCTCCAAAAGTTGACTACAACATCACTCTGCATTTTGGTAGCCTCATTCTGCCATTTCGACTAGTCTTGTGAGAGTGAGCATTTGATAGGGAAAATGAACTCCAAAATGAAAAATTCAAGATGTTCTGGGAAGTATACTCAACAGGCTTTCCAACGAGCTATCCCACACCTAATGTTGACACTAGGAAGGCAGCCAAAAGGGACCTGAAAGTAGCATTGTGCGTTTTTCTTGGCACTGTGCACTTCCTTTACTAATTTTTGTATCAGTTCCTTGATCAAATGCGCAGCGCCTACGGCGCTGCACACTTTTTTGGGGCATATTTTGGAGGAATGGACATCACCATTAGATTCATAAGTCCATTTACACTCAAGAAAACCATGTTTCCAGATTTGAAAGTCAAAACTACTAGGTGGAAAAGGCGAAAAACCACCTAAAAATCATTTTTCTACCCATTTTGCCAAGCGCTGCTCGTTTGAGTAGTCTTGGGAGATTACAGTTTTGGAGGGGAAAATCAAGCTCAATTTGGAAATTAGGGTCATTTTTGGAAACCGAACAGGATAAGCTTCCTAATGAGCTACCCTGAGCTAGATTTGGACACCAGGAAGGCCGTCAGAACTCACCCTGAATATGGCGTTGCGCACTTCCTTTAGGCGCTGTGCGTTTGACACTAGTGCTACGCACTTGACATGCAACCAAAGTTTTCACTGTTTCTCTCATAAAATACTTTTCACCTATGGGATTTTTATTTTCCATTGATGTAATTCATAATGATGATGTAATTAAAGTGTGTTTTTGTCACCTAGGGTAGATAGATCAAATGAATGACCTAAGTGGCATGTAATGAATTAGTTTTCTTCATATTAGGGATGAGTTAATTTAACCACCCTAGTCTTTAGCTATCAGTTTAGTCTTTTGTGAAACTGCTCCTCTTATGGATTCAATCCCTGAGGCTAGGATTAGTTGTTTTGAGGCCTATATCATGTAGTTTCTCGGTCATTTTACTTGTTGGACTCCGTGTGGATGCTCAGAGCTTGATTGTACACCTTTGTAAGCAGTTTGGTAGGAAATTAATAAGAATTGCAGCTATTTTTATGGGATCCCTATGGTATGGAGTTCTTGTACAGTTTATTCTTCTGTGACTATATGTTTATATGTTTTATGTATGCCATCAATCATTTCATTGCTTCTAGTTGAATGTTTTCAAGTTTGATAGGTAGAATCCATTGCATCAGTGCTCTGCCTTGGGAACCATTCACCATTTCATGTTTTCTACAGTCCAGGAAGGATCCATGATTATCACATGCCCTTCTTAGCTTCTCCCCAGTCTTAAACATCTCACCTCATTAAGCCCTAAAGTGCTAAACCTATGCCTACCTTTCCCCATAGAACACCTTGCATTTATGACTTAATTTCCCAGACCTAAACTGCCCAGCTCCTCCTGATCCGAAAAAACCCCTACAAAATCCAATCAAAAATTTTGTGCTACTATACCTAGCCTAAAATCCTTTACCTGATCCAGTCATCTTGACTAAGATCCTTACAGAGAGAGCCCTCTCCCAGCCTAGTAGGGCTAGCTACTTGGCTAAGCTTGGTTTGTGGTCGGCGTTGCCTCCCTTAGACTGAGGTCAATCTCAGTGATAACACATACAACCATAGGTACTATCATAAGCACATAACAACTAGGTGACCCAAACTAGATCTGTAGCATATAAGCATGTATATAAGTCTTTCATGCATAATACTACATTATTACATCAAAATCACCCTCTATATGTGTCACAAAACTAACCTTGCCAAGGTGGGACACTACACTGAGGTGGATTTTCCCCAAACTTCATATTCATAGTGTTGCGTCTTGTTAGGTAGTCTCTAGCTTATTTTGTCTTATATCGGTACATGTGGAAAATGTAATATTATTTGTAAAATGTTGTAAGTGAAATTCCAAGTGTCATTAGTGGAATGTAAAAAGTCATCATGTTATGTAATGAGTTACTTGTAAAGAATTTGAAGAGTCATGAGGGAAGTCAACGAGTCATAAAGGGGAATGTCAAGGGTCACCCCACCATTTGTTATAAATAGAACCTCATAACACATAGAACAGGCTTTTGGGAACCAAGATTTTGGCTAGTAGAGAAGGCTTGGGAGTATTGTGAAGAGCATTGGCTTCTCCATAGCATAGAGCGAGTATACTTCTTTGGAGGAGCAAGTGTTATTGAATTTAATGTTCCACTATTAGGGATAGTGGTTGTCAATGGTGTATGTATGGATGGAACTTTCACTTATAATAATAATATCAAAGCCAACACACTTTCATGCATATGTTTTTAGTGTAGTTGCACTATTCTGGTTGTGTTAGCAATGTATGTTATTTAACTTAGACATGTTCTTATGAACTACTTTGTATGTATTTGTATGAATCTTGTTGAACGCGTGTTGTTGGATTAACTCATAACTTTAATTTGTGGACTATTATGAATTTTAACTTGTGATGTCATTCTGCTCATGTGTTTCTTTCAAGCTACGTACTCTTACAAGATTCCAAGGGGCACACTTCCTTTTCCCCTCCATGTGTTAGAACCTTCATGCATCACACTTGACTCTCCGCGGGGTCACACACTTGCTCTCACCCAAAGTTATCATATTTTCCTTTGCGCGCTACTATGGTCAGGGCATTACACTACCACCCACTATTGAGACTCCTACTCCAAATGATGTGAGGTATAGTTGGGACTTCATATTGGGGATATCCCATGAATGTTAGTGTGTCCAAGAACATCAAAATTTATAGCACTAGAAGGACGGCGAGATGACAAGCTGAGCCCTTGAAGTATTTTTTGAATTTCTGCATGTATTTCATTCTATCCAAATCGGAACCTCGACATGTTTTTATAACTTTGCTAATTTTGATGTGCCGACGAGCATCTTAAATGCCATGTCCAAATATAAGTTCAATGGCGAGGATGGAAGAGGCTTGTTTAGGCACACAGTTGATTTTTCTAGCTTCTATGATAGGCATGATGTTTTGTTTAATGATATTTCCTGTGGGTTGTTCACTTTCACATTCGAAGGGTGTGAAAAGCAATGGTGTCATACATTGCCTGCAATCTCTATACACTCTTTTGATCAATTGTTTAGAGAATTATGTCATTCTTTCATTCTTTACGTTTATAAATCCCTTAATAAAAAATTCTTAAAATTGCGAAAATCACCTGACGAATCTCTTCAAGATTTTCACGATCATTTTCTTTACTATTGTTAAGAATTTCCTGAAGATGACGTTAAATGGGAATGTTTGGATGAAATATTTCAATATCTTGTTCATGTTTCTGAGAATCCACGTGAGTTAGAATCTTTCGAACCTCTCCCAACATACCGTGGTGTTAGAGCTTCTAAATCATAAACATCCAAGTTTTATGTCTCAAGTGACCCTCCATCCTCTTCTCATCAAACAACTCTAGCTCTGTAGGTCGAGATGGGAGAAGTTGGGAATCCAGATCTATCACCATCTCATCCTACCCCACATGCTCAAAATTTCTACATAGATTTTGACTGTAACTCCGATGGTTATCATGTGTTATTATCTCCTCATCCTCCATCCTAAATCCCTTTGATCCTCTAAATTTTGGTGTGTTTTGTTCATACGTCTCGGATCTCACATGTGATTTTCAAGAGGATCAAGTTCTGGATGCAGTTGGTGTTGAACAACCAACAAGCAATATCATTTTTGATGAGTATGTTTGGGAGTCTGAATAAGAGTCTGCGGTGAAGAATGACCTCATGTCTGCACCTCGTCCTCTTTATCCTGACATTTTCCATGATTCTATTAGTTTTGTTCCATCTAGTGAAAATTCCTTTCTGGATGTTTCTAATTCTGATCATTCCCAAAACACATGGAATGCTAGTTTTTCATTTGATTGCAGAGAGGACAAATATATCTTCCCTAATCCTCCCAATCTCTCATCTTACATTTTTTGGAAACATAGAGGATAAATTTCTAATTTTTCATTATCCCTTTTGTATGATTCATTAGGTCATGATGATATCGTTATCCATCATCTGGAACCTTTTTATCGTAGTTGTCGTGATCTTTGCATTCATTCATCTGATCACGATGCTAATTTGTCTACTGTTGATATTTTTAAGCCACAGGTCTTCGATGATCCATCTTCTGATGAATTGGGAACTCCTCAAGCTATCAAGGCACTTCAGCCGAAGATGATGGTCATGTCAGGTTCTCGTAGCCTTGAGGTTAGTCCCACTTCTAACAAAAAATCTGTTGAATCTTTCCAGACTCCTCATCACTCCGTTGTTCACATTGAAAATCAACCTATCTCACCATTTCACATCCTCCATTGGAATAACATGATCATATTTCTCAATCTTTGGAGGAGTCATACATGAAAAGCACTATTGCAAAAAGAAAGTTTTATTCTTTCTTTATGTTTGTCCATTTTTCAAGTTAGAAGGTGTGTACATGCTAGTCTTCCAATCACAATGTGTTAAGACACCATTATTCATTTGTAGAGTGATTTTCATTTGCTTTCGACTTTTACTTTATTGCGCATTCCAAGGCCTGAACATATTGGTTTACATTGTTTCATCTTTTTGGTTGGTTGGTTCTCTTACATAGATTTCTTGTCAACCATGCTCTTGCCTACATGGGCCAACCAATGCACCAGTGGATGCATGGGAAATATCACTTTACTTGAGTTGGCCTATGTTCTGCTTAGGTTAGGAGTAAGAGTAGTTTTTCTTGTCTTGTTTGTTTCTTGATTTTCTTTTCCCTCTTCTTTCCTTTGTTTGTTTTCTTTTACACATGTAGTTTAATTTCCGCATGAAAATTTGTTTTGCTTCTTAGACAAGCAAGGTGAAATCCAAGAGGAACTTTTACAACTATCAACACATAGTTGTCTATCTATTCCCTCTGTTTTCATGAGTCTGTTGTTTATTCTAGTCAATGATACCCTGTTGGAAAATACATTCCTCTCGGAGAGAGTCATGGTGAAATCATGATTCTTTCACTCTTAACTAGTACCGTCTACTCTAATCAATTTTCTATTTTTGGTTAACCCTTGTCAACTCACTCAAGTAGATTAAGGAGAGGGGGAAAACCTTAACAAGCATGTTAGAGGTATATATAAATATCCTTCTCTGAAGTGAAAACCTCTTCTCCTCTCAATAAGTTGGGATCCCTCTTCTGCCTCATGAAATAAACAAGTGTCTATGCACATTTCTTTGAAAAATGAAAAAAATAGAAATAAATAAAGGGTGAAAGAAGAGAAAGGCTTCCTACGTAGATAGGTGAAGAAAGTAACTCCGTCGGGGTATTATCCAGGCTCACTAGTAGTGGAGAAATGCTTGTGTTCCTAAAGTGACTTTGTCGGGGTAGTGTCCAGGCTTGTTGTTAGCAGAGCAACACCAGAGATGAAACTAGAACTATGACAACCTATTTTACTTGTGCATCTATATACCCCTTATCCCAAATCGAAATAACTCAGTTTGACTTAGCTTGGTATGTGTGTTGCTAATAAATATAATGATAGGGAATACAACTTTAACTCAAGCTAAGTGAAGAAGCCATGATACTTGAAGAACTAAACAATAATTTCGGAAGAGTTAGACTTGCTTTGCATGAGACAAGGTCCATACAAAGAACTAGAATTCTACTAATGTGTCACCAATGTCTTAGCGGCTACAACCACCCTCCAAAACGTTTCCTATGCTTCGATTTTGGAGCCTTCCTTCTAAACCACAGTAGCTCATTTTGCACTAATCTGAGTACTTGTGCTTCATCTGAGCCTTATTATTTTCATTGTAGCTCGTGTTTTCTCACTTAGTTAATTTTCTAACCGACAAGCTAATCTCGTGACTTGGCCCCTTCATAGTTTCGAGCTTAATTTAAAGAACTATGCAATTCATGAGGGCAACTGGCCTTTCTCTTGGGAATTGTGTAATCCTGACTATCAGTGGGCCTTGATCTCAAAAAATGCACAATACTGAATGGAAGTCAACCTTGAGTTGGGAAATTGCATAGACAAGAGAGGCAACCTAAAGCCACAACCTAGAAATTGTGCAGACCTCATTGTGCTTAGCAGCTACGCAGAGCATGAGCTGAAGATTTGGCTAGTTCTTCCCAGAATTGGGAAATATTTCCGGGCGATGCATGGTAGTTTTCCTGGAAAAGAAAAAAAATCCCTAAAAATTAAGGATCTATTTTTAGCAACCCAAAGGATGCAATTGAGTTATTTTAGAAACTGTTGCCAAGTGTCTCTTTTTCTTTGATTTTAGGCATGCACGTTATAAAACCTAACTTGACCAAATATTTTTAATCGACACTGCTAGAGCTCATTTTTGCACTCGATATTGGATCTCTAGCATTCTCGAGGAGACCAAGGAGCCTTTGGTGTGATTGTCCTTGCTTTTTTTGGTGAGTTTTGATTTTCTCATCTTATGTTGCTTTTTCTGTCACTTTCTGTTGTTTAGATTGTGAGAATGTTATTTCACTTGTTTCTTTTGTGTTTTAATGTTGGCATTTTAACTTGTATAAGTGTTATTTCAAGTTTTAAATTTCCTTTCCCAAGTGTCGCATGTGTTTTCCCATTTTTGCACCAACTGTCGCTGTTGTTCTGACTCTTTTACATGCTTCATTTTCCTTCAATTTAATTCAATCCTACATTTGTTTCACATGCATGCATCAAAACTTATTTAGATTTACACTCAACATCACATCATCCTTTAGATCTACTTGCTTTCAACAGTCCCCATGGGCAGATCTAGGTCCCCTTGCCCAGATCTCACATTTCATTGCATGCACTGTGCAATCTGGGAGCTCAAGGCGTTTACCTTTGCTTTTGGAATTGTGTAGAGATTGTCCTTGGCTAGGTCCAACTACTCATTGCACAGTTCTAGGAGCCAACCTCCCAGCTTCGCCACTGAGCATACACAATGCGTAGTCTCTCTCAGCCTTAACCTAGACTGAACTGCGCATTGCGTAGTTCTAGTCATCAAACTTCCTGACTGACTGCTGGGACTACGTAGTACATGGTTCCCACAGTCAGCTAGTGACCTATGTCAGCCATAATTGTGTAATCCTTCCCATCATGAGCCCGACTTGTTTCTTGATCTTACCTTGAACTTGCCTTACTTTTTAAGTTGACATTTGCTTGCTATTAGTGTCCTCCCTTTCCCATAGGTACAACAGTTTTTGAGCACCTATCTAACACTTACAGTTAACATGGAATCCAAGAGAATTGCATCAAAGGAAATAGCCAAGAGCAGTACAAGGGAAGTAGTTAAGCTGATATCAGTGGATATTCCAGTTTATGGAAATACTTAGTTGTTCATTAAGAAGGGTACAACATTAACATGGTAGCAAATCAAAGACACTTCTGTAGAGGACTTCAAGGAAGTCTTAGAGGATTGAAAGGTTTATCTTGGCATCGAGTGGTTAGGGTTATACAATCTTTCATGTAAGTACCCTGCCTTCCCATGTGTGGACATCATCAGCTAGATTTTCTCACACATAGATGAATAGACTATGACATTTAGCAGTGCCAACAGGAAAGAACCTGTTACCTTCAGGGAAGATAACTTTCAGCAAATGTATCACTTGCTCGAGCCGATGAAGCACATGGAATCACTTTTCTATGCCACCCATAACTATTTGAAGACTAGAGATATTTTCAAGTGTTGAGTTAGATAGCCATCGAAGTTTAGATAGACACCTACCCATGTTTACAAGATGAAGTCCGTGAGGAAGGCGTACCAGTTCTTGATCTTCTTTTCTTGCCAAATATATGATCAAGAGAAAAAACAAACCTTTCCCGAAGGGTGGGTAGCCTTACTAGACCAGTTGGTGAATGATGGGAAGCCATTCAACTGATTGAATTTGTTGGCTCATTAGTTGAAGACCCATGTGGCTTAGGCTTTAAATATACCCAAGAATGAGAAAGAAAGATTTCATATGTCCGCATACTTATTGGATGTAATCTGTGCCCAACAAAAGTTCCCTGGCATGAGCTAGACATGGACACCAAAGGTGACTACCGTCAATATCTATTGCAAGTTACTTTCTAACTGCAAATATTGAGGAGTGATGGAAAGGCTAACTGACCATTTAATCATCCCATTGTACAAGCTTATCTTTGAGAAGGATCCACCTTACATGTCCCAAGAAGTAATGGAGGCCATAGTAAACAATGCAAACTTGTATGCCCCACTAGGTGCCACCTTCATCAGAGTGTTTAACTGAGAGAAGAATCTGCATGTTCTACCAAGGTATGCCACTCATAAGTTTAACATGTACGAAGTCTCATATCACGTCGCTACAGGGTTGTCAGTAGGACTGCATAGGTAGAAGAAAACACCATGATGCAGTCTTCCTTTGCGTATCGGATTATATGAGATTAAGAGATTGAAAGATATAGATTCCAAGGTTAAGGAGATAGTGAAATTCAAGTTCGACACTAGGGACTTTAATCTATATGATCCCCATGGTATTTGCAAGGACTGTTCTATGAGAGTTTAGTTTCCTTGGATCCACGGGACATGTCATTGGACAGAGGAGGACAGTTGGAGGTACTATTACAATTCCTCCAAAATCCATGAGTCGGTTAATGTAGCAACAACTTGGAAGGCTACTCTAAAAACAAAAATAGCTCTGGAAGCAACAACAACAATAGCAGAAGACAACAATCCATCGAAGGATAAGGAAAGATGAAGGTTTCTTAGGAGCCAAATGGAGAGAAAATATGCAAGATGAAGACAGATCCTATCTTAGAGAAGGAAGATTTGGCAGAAAAATCAAAGAGGGAGAAAACATTTAAAGAAAGCAAAGTGAAGGAAGAGAGAAAAATAGAGGTTACAGGAAGTAGAACTGAAGCTACAGGAGACAAAGAAGAAGCTGAAGGAGGAATAAGAGTTGAAGAGGAGAGAAAGAGAAGAGAACCATAAATGGGGAGAAGAACAAAGGTAAGGCGCAATGAAAGAGGAAACAACACTAATACAAGTTTCTAATCCAGAATATCCAACAAGTGAGGAAGAGGGTGAATAGATGTAGGATTGATAGCTTTCTCACCAAATTGAGAAATTAATTGAAGTGACATACATGGAGTTGGAACAGGAACCACAAAATGAATACATTGAACTTATGCCAAGAACCAACCCCAAGAGAGAAAGGAGATACTATGCTCCTTGATGATTATCTAGCCATGGATGTGTATAATCTATCATTTGAAGAGTTACAGAAGAAGATTGTACAGGCACAGAGGAAGCACTTTCTTGATGATCACACATCACTTGCATTCATCAAGGAAAGGGTGATAGTCCCAGACACCAGGAAGCATCTAAATTCCCTTGTCAAAGTTAGCTTGGCCTATGTAGGAGAAACAAGCTCAAATGTCAAGTACTTGAAAACTGAGAATGAACAATTAGAAAAGAACTTGCAGGCTACTAGGAAAGAGGTAGAACAACAATGAGCATCAACATGGAATGCAGTTTTCGCATTACGGGAAATGAGGATAGTGATACTTGCTGAAGTATCAACACTTGAGGGTACCATGAAAAATATCTCTGACGGATTTGTCACTGTGCATAAAGTAGTTATCTGTGTGCATGGACTACAACAACAGAGTAAAGAGTTTGTTCAAACTCTCAAGAACATACATGTTGTTATTGCCCATGTACAAGAGCGAACAATGCGTTACAAAGGGGCCCCACTTGACTTAGTAAAGAAGATGAAGCCAGAAGCAGAGACGGGGAAAGAAAAGGTCTAGACGTTGATCCAGAAATATGAGAAACACATCTCGTTCATCAACAAAATACAGGCCTCATATGTGCGATTGTACAATAATTTGGGTTTCATGGTGAGAAAGCACAAGATCCCATCAATCGGTTCACTCACCATTGATAGACCCAAAAACCAAGTCTGACCAGAGATTGATGAGTACATGGAGCAGCCAAGACAAGAGGCCACCAGGGAAGACTTGGAGTTGAACGTACATAACATGCATAAGTGCACCAATGCTCATGCCAAGGTCAACACCATGCTACTCATGCTATAGAATGAGTTGGATATAGGTTACAATACCATATACCCAGATTCCATGTAGGAAAGAGTTTGCTTCCAGAAAGAGACCATCAAATAGTTTGGGGACACCATCGTGCAGTACCAAGCTTGGGACCAATATGTGATCAAGAAGCATGAAGTGGATGTTGCTAAGCTAGACTTCCCCCAAACTCCAAAGTCATAGTGTTGTGCCTTATCAGGTTATCTCTAGCCTATTTTTTCTTATATGGGTACATGGGGAAAATGTAATATTATTTTTAAATACGTTGTAAGTGAAATGCCAAGTGCCAATAGTGGAATGTGAAAAGTTATCATTTTATGTAATGAGTTACTTGTAAAGAAGTTGAAGGTTCACGACGGAAATGAAGGAGTCACAAAGGGGAATGCCAAGGGTAACCCCACCCTTTGTTATAAATAGAACCTCATAACTCATAGAACAAGATTTTGGATAGGCTTAGGCTTAGAGAAGGCTTGGGAGTATTCTGAAGAGCCTTGGCTTCTCCATAGCATAGAGTGAGTATACTTCTTTGGAGGAGAAGGTGTTCTTGACTGTAATGTTCCAATATTGGGGCTAGTGGTCGTCAATGGTGTTTGCATGGATGGAGCTTTCACTTATATTAATAATATTAGAGCCAACACTCTTTCATGGATATGTTGTTAATGTAGTTGGACTATTTTGGTTGCATTAGAAATGTATGTTATTTAAATTACACATGATTATGGACTACTTTGTATGCATTTGTACGAATTTTGTTGAATGCATGTTGTTGGATTAAATTATCACTTTAATTTGTGTACTATTCTACATTTTAGCTTGTGATGCCATTCCACTCGTGTGTTTCTTTCAAGCTACATACTATTATATGCTTCTAAAGGGCACACTTAATTTTCCCCTTCGTGTGTTAGAACCTTCATGCATTGCGCTTGACTCTCCGTAGGGTCACACAGTTTCTCTCATCCAAAGTTATCATACTTTCCTTTGCGTGCTACCATGGTCAAGGCATTACACTACCACCCATTGCTGGGACTCCTACTCCAAATGGTTTGAGGCCTAGATGGGACTTCATATCGAGGAGATCCCATGAATGTTGGTGGGTACCGCACCATCAACACAATAATAACATAACTACACTCATGATACTCACTTGCTCTGATTATCTCTTTTTGCAATCAAGCCATCTTATAGCTAGCACACATTCATGGCCTCATACTGGCTCATATGACTAAGAGATGGGGCTAAAATCCCTTAATACCCAAAACTATGAATGAACCCAAAACCAAGGATATCAATCCCTGAATTTCAAAACTTCTTGCTAAGCTTATATGCTTATTTCAAAAGTACTAAAATAGACTACAATGAGGCATTAACTTTCCTAGAGAATTCTAAGAAACATAAGTATTCTTCAACCTTTAGAGGCTTTCAAACCATACTCTTAAAAACTTCAACTTCAAAGTCCAAACTCATATAGATAGAGGAATATTCTAGCTTACCTCTAGAGGAAAAAATTCCCCTTATGAAGGAAGAACTTTCAACTCCTCTTGTCACAAATCAAGGATACAACTATAGCCATTGAATCCCACAGCTAGCCCATCGATGGCCATATATGCTAATAAAATATTTAAAGATCCTTAGACCTCATATCATCTTGTGTATTCCAATACTTTCTTCCATATCATACATTTCATATGTACCACCAAAAACATATTTATAATATTTCCCGTTCTTACAATATTCCTTAGTAAATGATTTACAACTATTAACCAAACATTATTCACTATGAATTTAAAATCACTATTGCAAACAAACTTAGAAATATTCATGAATCATTGAAGGTCAGTTTCATTTGAGATAAAATATATGCATTTATATGTTTTACTTAAGTTTGTTGGAAATTGAAGAAGGGAGATCCAATCTTCACCCAACCATAGACTCATCCAAATTGTATATTTCTTGTAGCTATCACCCCAGAGCCATATCTAATTCCTTCAGAAGAATCCTCACTCAAATGCTAACATGGACTCTAATAGGGTAGAGAACATGAACAATATTCTCGTTCATACACAAGGATTCAATGTTTTTCCTTTCAACCATTGAGCCAGGGCATGTTATCTTTCATAGTGTGACTGCACTAGGCCTACATATAATAAAGGAATCCCTTAACTTAGATAGTGGTCCTTTAGTGGTTCTATTTCTTAATGATTTTTGTGAACAACTTCAACAAGTTACTTTTTGTGCACATCTTTAGAAAATTTATTTATGTGCATAGCTTCAACATGATTTTTTTTTGTGATTAACTTCAACATGCTTTCTTCATAATTCATCTAGCCCTTTGGCTCAAGCTAAAGGCATCAACATTGACTTCTCTCACAAATCAAGTAATCTACAACTCAACATGGGCAGCTGCATCTCAAAACTACTTTTCTCTTACATTCTGGTTAAAGCCACAATATTAGAACCATGTGTGGTTGTAATTAATTCCATAGGTTACTTAGCTCACATGCACAACACTCTACAAGTCACATCCACCAAAAAATCTACTCACTACTGTCCTCCCCTCACTACTCACGCTCTTCTCTCTAATATTTTTGTTCACAACTAAAATACATTGTCTGTCGTCCACTTAATCAAGCCCCACACACTTTTCATAGCATGAGGGTATGAGTCCCTTCCTTGGGCTGTGCAGTCAATTTGAATTCTTCACAATGGGAACATAACCAATACCTCTATATTAGTTTGGTACCACTCCCATTCCTTACAACTATTAGTAGTTAGGTAGTACAACCACCAAATCAAAAATTTGGACATTAAATTCAAGTATGATAGGAAGCTTCTCAAATCACCCTTATAGCTGCCCCCACAAGCATCAATATCTATTTTGATTACTCTCTTCTTCATCTTTATCAATATATTAAATATAAATAAATATTTACATCAAATTAAATAATAAAAAAAAAAGTATCCAAGTTGGATATCCCAAAATTGTCAATCTTAATTATAGTTACACAACATGAGTTTTAGCAAGGGTTTTACAAACATTGATGGCAACAATGATATTAATGAAGATGAAAATGTGATGGTGACAACAACAAAACTAATGCTGGGGATGATGATGATGAATGATTATAAATATGACAACAATAACAATGATGATTATGATGAAAATGATGAGATTGATGATGATTTGGATATGACTATAATAAAGGATGGATCAAATCTACTACAATCATAGATAAGCCCAAGCTCTTATAATTGGAATGTCTTCGGTGGACTTGGAGATTAGTACCATATCAAAGGGAAGTTTTAACATATTGGGATCAACCTACCCATATATGGTAAATGTAGGATGAAGGCCCTTTTACCTTAGAATAACAAAGTTGATCATCTTATTTGTGTCCTTGGAAAATATACACGAGTTAGATAGATGTGATTCTAAAAGTACTTATAGAATGCTAAGTCATAAGCATTTATTTCAACCTCAACCCAATCTCATGATATTATTTGCACATAATTGCATCAATTTGTTAATACATGATTTGCTGAAAGAAAGGGATTAAGTAATTGAATAAATAGACCACCCATTAATAATCTTAGCTTTTTTGGATTGGTTCATAAATTGAGGGTGCAGATATTTAGAACTTGAATATTCTTTTTTAATTTGATAAAAATGAAAGTATGTGTAAGCTATGACTAATAAAGTTATTATGTGAGGTTTCCATAATGCTACATAGATGGGTGAATAGTACATGGACAATCATATTATTAATTCTCTTGTACTAGAATCGTGACTATTATGATGATGAAAACAATGATGAGGATGATGAAGATGACAAAGATCACATTGATAAAAATGATGACAACATTGAGGATGGAACTAAGGATGGTGATGTTGATGATAAAGAGGAAGAGGATGAGGATGAAAATGATGATGATAATTATGATCATGGTGAAGATAAAACCTCATGATTTATTTTCAACACCATATTTTGCATTTTTCATTATTTAGTTTTTTAATTTAATTTCCAAATACATGTTTTTTCATTTTTTTGAATGAATATTGCTAGTGTAACCTATTATAATTTCACAGTGCTTGAGTTTCGCCTTCCATTATAACTTCCCCAATTATTTGAAAATGGTTAGCACATATATTTATTGCACAAGTCAATGCATTGAGAGATGTTATGGAGCTTCATTGTTGAGGTGATATATCCACATATGCACATTATAATGCACGCCATGTTTGTAGTGTGTTCAATAGTGACTCAACACACAATGTCATTGGTATCCTCTCACATTGGAACACTAATATGGAATTGTGTATGTGCTTATGATATATGGTGCATTAACATGCACCAATAACATCATTGTTTAGTGCTATAATTTATTGCATCCACACCTTAAAACATAAGTCGAATATACATTATGATGGGCATGCATGTGTGATGATGCAATGAACCATAAATGGTACTACCTTTTCACGATGGTGAATTAGCTTGTTATTTTCTATACATACCTTAAACATGCTATGATTCAGAGATTTTATAGCTATATTGTTTTGACCATTTTCCCCCCAAGATCTAACTAAAAAGAGAAAAATATATATTGGAATTTTAAATATCAATTGTTAAAAGAGCGAAATATAGATATAATTAAGGTTTTCTAGGGTGTTGAATCTATTTATGCATTTAAAAATACAATTATAATAATAAAAAATTAATTCTTTACATAAAATATATAGCTATATTTTAATGATAATTACTCTAAAAATTTTCAATCATATAATATTTAAACTTCTCATATTTTCTATGTTCCTCTACAACATTAACCTGAAAAATATAATAATTGTTCATTTCTCCTAATTATTCCATGTGCATCGAAAATAATGATTGCATTCACCTGTCTCATAGCACTAGTGTGATCTTTAAATTTAGTTCAACCAACATTTGTTTCTCCTAACGTTCTTCATTATTTTTCAGCTTATTGGTGCTTTTAGGTACGTTTCATACATAATCTATGTGATATTATGCTTTCTTAATGCACCAAATTAGAAGGAAAGTGTGCCACTATCATGGTTCTCTAACATGATCTAGGAATTACAGATCGATAATGCCTTGATTGATAAAGTGCACTAGTGTCGGTGTGTCCATGTAAAGCACTAAGGATTGTGCACTACTAAAGCAAGGGAGCATTGAGGATGATGCACTTAGAAAATATGTGCACTATAGTTTTTTGTCATTTTTTATTGTACCAAATTTAAAAATTCAATATTCGTAATGGATCTTATGAATGTTATTTCATAATAGTTTGAATGTTTCATATATATGTTTCAAAATGAAGTTTGTATGCGAATCAAGGATAGCCCCCAAAAAATAGTATATTAATTCATATAGCTTCATATGTGTTTGGGAGGCCCAATAGAGGGAAAGTTTGAATATTTTATATATATGTTTCAAAATGAGGTTTGTATGTGAATCAAGGATAGCCAAAAACAAAAATATATTAATTCATATGACTTCACGTGTGTCTTCATGTGTGTCTGGGAGGCCCAATAGAGGGAGCGGGATCTATTTGTCACTTTCTTTTGAGGGACGATGACCTTCTCATTTTTAGGAGTCTAAATCCCGTAACGGTAACATTGAGTTATGATGATAGCTAATCCATCATCAATATGATGACAAATATGCATTCATGTTTGGCCTTGATATGTGGTACCAACCTATAAAGAAAACTATTTATTTCATATTAGCCTATTTATGAGGGGATATTTTCCCATTCTCTAAGACACTACTTTGTGTTGAAATAAAGAACTAAGTGGAATATGTCCCAATATTTGTTAGTTCAAATATTGTTGACCCAGCAATGTTTTATAGGTTACTAAGAAATACTTTTGTTTGCATTCTTTTAGCCGAGGTTAATTACTTATGCCTTGTCATGAATATAATTAAAAATTACAATATTGATGCACAATGCATTCTTTACCTTATTATGCATTATGTAGATAACATTTTTCATCATTTTTCATTGATCAAGTGGTTCATTATTCAACTATAATAGTTTAGTGTTTCTTTCGATAAATATTGTTCTATGTTGTAGGGGAGACATCCCTTCCTCTTTACTTTGAAGTTATTTTGCTTATTTTTTGTCAGTATGTTAAGTATTGAGTATGATCACATTCTTTTCCTTAGGTAGCATCCTTATAGAGGGATGGATTAGTGAGGGTGACCAAAACTCATCTCTATTCCATTTGAGGCATGAAATAAGAGGGGTAATATAATGGTGATGTTTTGATTAGTCTATTTTCGGAAATTTTTGTTGTATCATTGCATATGTTACTTTTTATAAGCTTTTAATTAATTTGTCAATTTTTTTTTTACTATTTTGTAGATATTTCCTTGCACAATGGTGAGGGGCCTCCTCCCCAACATGATGTGGAGATGGACAAGGCTTATGAACTAGCTTGAGAATGAAAACCTAAAAAGCATTATATTCAACCAACTCTTTCATTTCACAACCATAACACTTATCAATGATGTACTCTAATCATTGGCTACAAAATCCAATCAATTCAATCTAGAGTGATCTCACAATATCCTAAACTTTCAAGGATATTTATGATCCTTCTTCAAGACATGACATTGTTATTTCATCAAATTTCTAATATCCTAATGAAATTATTAAGGATGAGGACTTAGGAGTGATCAACTATGACATACTCTCTTTTCCCCCTTTTATCTTCTAGATTTTTAGATAATAAGACATCTAAGAATGCCCCTCCTCCACCTCCACCTCCACCTCCCCCTTCTCTTCCTCCTCCCTTTCCCTTACTTCCACATCTTCTTCCACTTATTCATCCTTTTCTTTCTCTTCCATCTACACCACATCATGCCTCTTCTACTCCACCCAACAATTCATCCATTGATTGATGCAGGCCAAAACCCGCAATACCCAGGATCTCCCAATGCGGCCCTATAAAAATACAATTCCCGTTCTTTCTCCAAGTTTAAAACCTTCTAATTGTTTATCATGCATTCAAAAAGACTACAATATTCTTGAGCTTTCTCTCGCTCTTATCTCACACCATTGTTGCAATTTGAGTTACTGATAGAGATGGCGGCCCTCGAATTTCGATTTAATGTAACCATGGAAATAAGTTTCAGGTGGAATGTCTTCGGTTCCCTTCTCTGGCACTTCTGAAGCTTTTCAGAATCAATTGATCAACCCTCTTTGCACGCCTTCATCCATTGTGGAGGAGATATCCCTGTGAAATTACGTCCACAGCTCGACAACAAATCTAGAAAGCATGTACCAAGAACGGGAAAGATGCGCAACTTCTGTGGAATCCGTGGGTTGCATTTCAGACTCCTCCTACAACAAATTCATACTCAATAAAAAGTAACCTTAACAGATATGTGTACATGTTGGTTGCAACTATTCACACATTACCAGAACTCACAGATCGATCATCTTAGAACAATTTGGACAGGATGAATATTCATTAATACAACAGGAATGACCGACTTGCCCTCAAAACCCATTCATAGTGTTGACGTAGCCTCTTATTGCACCCACCGATCCATTTTCCCCTCAAAAATTAAAAATTAATTATACACCAGAAGAGCCGTAACTTTCACCTTGCAAATCCCAAAGATACAACGCCTCTAGACGATGCAAATCTGTTACCCAGACTCGCCACCTCACCACCTCCACGTCAACATCCAGGGTTCGATTCCCAGGTAGAAAAGGAGCAATTTTATTCCGATTCTCCATTCGAAACCAGAATGAATTCGAGGCCAAATAGAGCCGATAGAGCGCTGATTTCAACTGGATCACCGCCCCACGAAATAGATTTCTAATCAAATGAGTTGAAAAACCGTGATCTTTATAGCGACATCTTCAAGCCCGGACAGTAATTCAAAGGATTAATTACCATATAGTTCCATGGTCTCCAAAGGCGCTGCGCATTGACCACTCGAAGCGACGTTCAATGAAGGTGAGTATTATATAGTTCAGCTCTTATAACTCTGAGATTCGTATAATAAACGCAAAGCCCTTCAATGGCGTAGTATTGAGGACATGTATGATCAGGCCTCACAACCATCGCCTTCCTCTAATTAATATCACAGTTACTCCGTACAAAACAAAAGTTTCCCATTTGGCTGTAACGAAATGAGATTAAGATGTCAGCAGCATCACCATGAAAAGAAATGAAATGAATCGTTCCAATACACACAGTCAAACATCAAGCAGAGAGATAAGAAGGCGACCCAAGCCTTTCAATACACATTGAATGAAATTATGTAATACATACACCAGTTTTAAATAAAAATCGATGATTCATTATACAACGCAATCGCTATTGATTACATGTATCCATATTTACAAGACACCATCAATCTTTTACAGAGCGCTGAGAGGAAGTTTCATCATAATTCTTCTGGCACATCTCCCCTCTCTCTCTACTGAGAGCTTAAGCTACCTCTTTATTTATGTATAATAATGGATAGGTCTTCCCAGAGCTTATCTCTTACAAAAAGTAGGCCTTTTCCTTTTTACATAATGATTTAAAGCGTGAAGCTTTATTCTCCATTCTTATCCTAATTTTAACTGAAAAAACATAGAAATTCTATCCCAGATTTTGCTCCTAAACTATTTCTCTCATATCCTTTTATTTAGAAAAAGAATATTTACATAATCTTCACTTCCCTATTTTAATAACAAAATATTTAAATTTATCACACCCCCCTTTATCACATATTTACAAATGAAAATGGTCTTGATGCTCCTGCATCATACACCCAACCTTAAAATTAATCATGATCCCCTGATCATGTGTCTTTTGGTCTTGGTTTTCCTGGATCCCAAACTTTGTTCTGCAAGTTATCATGCGCTATTGCTCGCTTCCATTCTCGAGGTTTCCACACTTTATGTTGCATCGCTCTACTGACTGTGCTCTCGCAATCTTCTGTTGTCTTCCTTTTGTTGCTTCTCCTTTGTTTCACTGCTGCTGGTCTCTTCCAGGATACTTTCATCATTATCCACCTCATCAGTTCAATTTCTCTGTCTAACAGATTTTCTCCAGCATCTTCAATAAAACTTGTACTCACAAAACAATTGTTAGAATAAAAAATATAAGGCTTCAGTGCCTTTTCTGCTGCTACCAATGTTGTCTCAGTTGTCTTCATAAATGTTGCGGCCTCCCAAACTTCCTGTCCCTCTACAACATTCCTTTGTTCGTCATCTTCTTCCATGGCATCTTTCTGCACTCGTTCACTGTACTAAACTCTTTTATTTGCTACAATCTCCCTGTCATACTATGGATTCTCCAACCAGTATTCCAAAAATGCAATTTCTCTGTAGCATTGCTGAAGCATATCATCATCACCTGCATTCACACATAAACTTTCAGTTTGCACAAAATGTTCAACAATATCAGTTGTTACTTCCCTTATCTACACTTCAGACTGATTCTTTTCCTCAACATCCACAAGAACTTCCTCTTGTGTTGTAAAAGTTTCACAAGATTGCACGTACTTCTCAACCCCTGTAATCACATCACAATTGTCAGCTATACAAACACAAGAGTTCACATTATCCAGCTCATCTGGATCTGCCCAATAATTCAAGAAATCATAAATGATATTCTTCTCTGTTTCATTAATGGAAACCTCCTCTGCACCTGCAAACACACACAACTCATCAGTTTTAAAACTGCAAGAGTTTTTAGTCTTGACTGCTTCCTTCAGCATTTTCCTTTGATCAGATCTGCATGTGGAATTTTCAAATTTCATCTCTGGCATAAGAACTCTAAGTCCCTTTTTCAACAAGGCAATCACAATTTGCCACAACCTCCTCTGCAATTGTCGCCAAATCACTGTCTTTCCCTTCAGTGGAAAGATCCATTTTCCTTTTCGATTTTCCTGCTCTTGTAGCCATTCTTCTAGTACCTGCAACTGTACCTTTATTTCTGAAATCTCTATTTCTCGAACCTCTGCAGTCATCTCATCTCTGTGGCATTCCTCTGAACCTCTTATTCCTCTAGAAAAACTCCTTCTGCCTCTGGCAGACTGCTTCCTCCTGAGTTTCTCACTCACCATGAGTTGTACTAGCCTCTGCAACAGCAATCTCTCTTGCTGCCACTTACCTCACCAAGCTCTCCTCACTCAGTCTTTTGGTAAGTACTGGTTCACTACCTCTGGAACCTCTTGAGAACTCCTCTGCTCTATCTAGACTATCTCTTCAACTCACTTTCTCTTCTCCAGGACACTGCAATTGTCTTCCCTATCCAGCCTTCAGCTGAATGCCATGTTCACTACCACCTTCTCTGTAACCATAAACTTAAATCATAAATTTCAGATCAAAAAATCATCTCACCTTTAAGATCTTGCATGATCTTGTCCTCTTTCCATTTCTGCAATCCTGTTCGCTTGTGTAGTTTTCATATAAGATTTAAAAATCATTCATCACACTTCAGTTCTAAAAAAAAACAAATATCTTCAATAGAGTATTCTAGCTCTGATACCACCTGATGTAGGCCAAAACCCGCAATACCTAGGATCTCACAATGCGGCCCTATAAAAATTCAAATCCCATTCTTTTTCCAAGTTTAAAACCTTCTAATTGCTTATCATGCATTAAAAAATACTACAATATTCTTGAGCTTTCTCTCGCTCTTATCTCACACCATTGTTGCAATTCTGAGTTACTGATAGAGATGGCGGCCCTCGAATTTCGATTTAATGTAACCATGGAAATAAGTTTCAGGTGGAATGTCTTCAGTTCTCTTCTCTGGCACTTCCGAAGCTTTTCAGAATCAATTGATCAGCTCTATTTGCACGCCTTCATCCATTGTGGAGGAGATAGCCCTGTGAAATTACGTCCACAGCTCGACAACAGATATAGAAAGCATGTATCAAGAACGGCAAAGCTGCGTAGCTTCTGTGGAATCCGTGGGTTGCGTTTCAGACTCCTACAACAAATTCATACTCAATAAAAAGTAACCTTAACAGATATGTGTACAGACGGGCTGCAACTATTCACACATTACCAGAACTCACAGATCCATCATCTTAGAACAATTTGGACAGGATGAATATTCATTAATACAACAAGAATGACTGACTTTCCCTCAAAACCCATTCATAGTGTCGACGTAACCTCTTATTGCACCCGTCGATCCATTTTCCCCTCAAAAATTAAAAATTAATTATACACCAGAAGAGCCGTAACTTTCACCTTGCAAATCCCAAAGATACAACGCCTCTAGACAATGCAAATCTCATACCCAGACTCGCCACCTCACCACCTCCGTGTCAACATCCAAGGTTCGATTCCTAGGTAGAAAAGGAGCAATTTTATTCTGATTCTCCATTCGAAACCAGAATGAATTCGAGGCCAAACAGAGCCGATAGAGCTCCAATTTCAACTGGATCACAACCCCACGAAAAAGATTTCTAATCAAATGAGTTGAAAAACCGTGATCTTTATATCGGCATCTTCAAGCCCGGACAATAATTCAAAGGATTAATTACCATATAGTTCCGTGGTCTCCAAACGCGTTGCGCATTGACCACTCGAAGCGACGTTCAATGAAGGTGAGTATTATATAGTTCAGCTCTTATAACTCTGAGATTCATATAACAAACGTAAAGCCCTTCGATGGTGCAGTATTGAGGACCTGTATAATCATGCCTCACGACCATCGCCTTCCTCTAATTAATATCGCAGTTACTCTGTACAAAACGAAAGTTTCCCATTTGGCTGTAACGAAATGAGATTAAGATGTCGACAGCATCACCATGAAAATAAATGAAATGAATCGTTCCAATACACACAGTCAAACATCAAGCAAAGAGATAAGAAGGCGACCCAAGCCTTTCAATACATAGTGAATGAAATTATGTAATACATACACCAGTTTTAAATAAAAATCGATGATTCATTATACAACACAATCGCTATTGATTACATGTATCCATATTTACAAGACACCATCAATCTTTTCTAGAGAGCTGAGAGGAAGTTTCATCATACTTCTTCTGGCATGCCTCCCCTCTCTCTCTACTAAGAGCTTAAGCTGCCTCTTTATTTATGTATAATAATGGATAGGTCTTCCCAGAGCTTATCTCTTACAAAAAATAGGCTTTTTCCTTTTTACATAATGATTTAAAGCGTGAAGCTTTATTCTCCGTTCTTATCCTAATTTTAACTGAAAAAACATAGAAATTCTATCCCAGATTTTGCTCCTAAACTATTTCTCTCATATCCTTTTATTTAGAAAAAGAATATTTACATAATCTTCACTTCCCTAATTTAATAACAAAATATTTAAATTTATCACACCCCTCTTTTATCACATATTTACAAATGAAAATGGTCTTGATGCTCCTGCATCATACACCCAACCTTAAAATTAATCATGATCCCCTGATCATGTGTCTTTTGGTCTTGGTTTTCCTGGATCCCAAACTTTGTTCTGCAAGTTATCATGCGCTATTTCTCGCTTCCTTTCTCGAGGTTTCCACACTTTATGTTGCATCGCTCTACTGACTGTGCTCTCGCAATCTTCTGTTGTCTTCCTTTTGTTGCTTCTCCTTTGTTTCACTGCTGCTGGTCTCTTCCAGGATACTTTCATCATTATCCACCTCATCAGTTCAATTTCTCTGTCTAACAGATTTTCTCCAGCATCTTCAATAAAACTTGTACTCACAAAACAATTGTTAGAATAAAAAATATAAGGCTTCAGTGCCTTTTCTGCTGCTACCAATGTTGTCTCAGTTGTCTTCATAAATGTTGCGGCCTCCCAAACTTCCTGTCCCTCTACAACATTCCTTTGTTCGTCATCTTCTTCCATGGCATCTTTCTGCACTCGTTCACTGTACTAAACTCTTTTATTTGCTACAATCTCCCTGTCATACTATGGATTCTCCAACCAGTATTCCAAAAATGCAATTTCTCTGTAGCATTGCTGAAGCATATCATCATCACCTGCATTCACACATAAACTTTCAGTTTGCACAAAATGTTCAACAGTATCAGCTGTTACTTCCCTTATCTCCGCTTCAGACTGATTCTTTTCCTCAACATCCACAAGAACTTCCTCTTGTGCTGTAACTGTTTCACAAGATTGCACATCCTTCTCAACCCCTGTAATCACATCACAATTGTCAGCTATACAAACAAAAGAGTTCACATTATCCAGCTCATCTGGATCTGCCCAATAATTCAAGAAATCATCAATGATCTTCTCGTCTGTTTCATCAATGGAAACCTCCTCTGCACCTGCAAACGCACACAACTCATCAGTTTTAAAACTGCAAGACTTTTTAGTCTTGACTGCTTCCTTCGGCATTTTCCTTTGATCAAATCTGCATGTGGAATTTTCAAATTTCATCTCTGGCACAAGAACTCTAAGTCCCTTTTTCAACAAGGCAATCACAATTTGCCTCAACCTCCTCTGCAATTGTCACAAAATCACTCTCTTTCCCTTCAGTGGAAAGATCCATTTTCCTTTCTGATTTTCCTGCTCTTGTAGCCATTCTTCTAGTACCTGCAACTATACCTTTATTTCTGCAATCTCTCTTTCTCGAACCTCTGCAGTCATCTCATCTCTGTGGCATTTCTCTGAACCTCTTCTTCCTTTAGAAAAACTCCTTCTGCCTCTGGAAGAATGCTTCCTCATGAGTTTCTCACTCACCATGAGTTGTACTAGCCTCTGCAACAACAATCTCTCTTGCTGCCACTTACCTCACCAAGCTCTCCTCACTTAGTCTTTTGATAAGTACTGGTTCACTACCTCGGGAACCTCTTGAGCACTCCTCTGCTCTCTAGGCTATCTCTTCAACTCACTTTCTCTTCTCCAGGACACTGCAATTCTCTTCCCTATCCAGCCTTCAGCGAAATGCCAGGTTCACTGCCACCTTCTCTGCAACCATAAACTTAAATCATAAATTTCAGATCAAAAAATCATCTCACCTTTAAGATCTTGCATGATCTTGTCCTCTTTCCATTTCTGCAATCCTGTTCACTTGTGTAGTTTGCATATCAGATTTAAAAATCATTCATCACACTTCAGTTCTCAATTAAAACAAATATCTTCAACATAGTATTCTAGCTTTGATACCACCTGATGCAGGCAAAAACCCGCAATACACAGGATCTCCCAATGCGGCCCTATAAAAATGCAATTCCCATTCTTTTTCCAAGTTTAAAACCTTCTAATTGTTTATCATGCATTCGAAAAGACTACAATATTCTTGAGCTTTCTCTCGCTCTTATCTCACACCATTGTTGCAATTCTGAGTTATTGATAGAGATGTCGGCCCTCAAATTTCGATTTAATGTAACCATGGAAATAAGTTTCAGGTGGAATGTCTTCAGTTCTCTTCTTTGGCACTTCCGAAGCTTTTGAGAATCAATTGATCAGCTCCCTTCGCACGCCTTCATCCATTGTGGAGGAGATAGCCCTGTGAAATTACGTCCACAGCTCGACAACAGATCTAGAAAGCATCTACCAAGAACGGGAAAGCTCCGCAACTTCTGTGGAATCCGTGGGTTGCATTTCAGACTCCTCCTACAACAAATTCATACTCAATAACAAGTAACCTTAAGAGATATGTGTACATATGGGCTGCAACTATTCACACATTACCATAACTCACAGATCCATCATCTTAGAACAATTTGGACATGATGAATATTCATTAATACAACAGGAATGACCAACTTGCCCTCAAAACCCATTCATAGTGTCAACGTAACCTCTTATTGCACCCGCCGATCCATTTGCCCCTCAAAAACTAAAAATTAATTATACACCAGAAAAGAAATGAACTGAATCGTTCCAATACACACAGTCAAACATCAAGCAGAGATATAAGAAGGTGACCCAAGCCTTTCAATACACAGTGAATGAAATTATGTAATACATACACCAGTTTTAAATAAAAATCGATGATTCATTATACAACACAATCGCTATTGATTACATGTATCCATATTTACAAGACACCATCAATCTTTTCCAGAGCGCTGAGAGGAAATTTCATCATAATTCTTCTGGCACGCCTCCCCTCTCTCTACTGATAGCTTAAGCTGCCTCTTTATTTATGTATAATAATGGATAGGTCTTCCCAGAGCTTATCTCTTACAAAAAGTAGTCTTTTTCCTTTTTACATAATGATTTAAAGTGTGAAGCTTTATTCTCCATTCTTATCATAATTTTAACTGAAAAAACATAGAAATTCTATCCCAGATTTTGCTCCTAAACTATTTCTCTCATATCCTTTTATTTAGAAAAAGAATATTTACATAATCTTCACTTCCCTATTTTAATAACAAAATATTTAAATTTATCACACCCCCCTTTTATCACATATTTACAAATGAAAATGGTCTTGATGCTCCTGCATCATTGATCCACCTACTAATCCATTAACTAGTCCACCTACCAATGCACCATCAACTAGCCTCCCAATAGTGCCATATGTTGGAGATGTATATTGATTGTTGTCGTGCATAATTGAAACATATATTTGACCATTGATTTTGATTTTATTCATGTATTTACACATTTTCATATTATGTATATGGTTGTCAATATTATTTGATATTTTTATATTGCACAATATCTAATTATTAGTACTTATAAATTGATTGTTCATTGATTATTTGGTTTACAATACTTGTTATGAGTGTGCTAATGAATAACATTATTAATTATTTCTTTGTTTTGAATTAAATTTGATATCTATCACCTCTTACGACGATAGGTATGAAAATTTTGGAACAGGGTTTCCACATTTGTAATTTAATTATCAATAATATTAGATGGATTGTAGGGATTTAACATCCGTAGAATATTCTAAAACATTCTTAGTAGTACACACATCAAAGGTTGAGGTTTATTTCAAAAGTAATTATGTCATTTTTTTGTGTTTTAATTAAACTTCATCAATTTAAAAAAAAGGTTTCATGGGAAAGTGTCATATGAAGTGCGTGAGGGTCTTTTGGGCATGTGGTATTGATAAGCCATGCTATTGTCCAATGGTATTGTAACCAAGTCTTTTTGAACTTATAACTTCTTAAGAATAGACATTTGTTCTTAATCATTAAGCCAACTGAAACTATACACTAGAACATATACCCCACACAAAAAGAAAGAAAGAAAATATCAAGAAAGAAAATATAAAAATATATTCCTATATAAACTATACAATTAAAAAAAGAAATGCCCAAATAAAAATAGATAAATGTAAAATTAAGTAAATTTAATTAATATAATTTTTAACTTCCCCGTTCACTAAGGATTAGGGATAGGATATTACAATCTTAAAAAAGGAAATGATTTTTTTTAAATTTATATAAATTATTTTAAGATGTGTGTGAAAGAGAAGGAGATATTGAAGAAGTGTATGACAAAATATATGTAAAGAAAATGGATAAATGTAAAATTATATATATATATATAGAGAGAGAGAGAGAGAACTTTAATGTTAGATAGAACAATCTATCTATCACCAAGATCCACACATAAACTAAATAATCTACATTTCATGGATAAATTTAAAATCACTTTAAAAAATAAAAATACACAACTTTTAAACTTACCTTGACAATTTATTCCTCAGTCATTTCAAAAATTCTTTCACAAACCCTATTTGGTTAAAACCATAGATTTACCAAGCTCCAAGAGGGATAAAATTTCTTGTGATACAAACTCATTTTAAAGTGGAATTTGAATTTCACACACACATGCGTGAGCACGCACACACACACACATATATAGATATATATTAAAGATAGATAAATGGATTCAATGACTTGAAAATCCCCTTGGGCACTTTGATTGTGTATACTACATAAATTAAATTTGCAATTCCAACAAATCTTTATTACATTTTTGACAAAATTGATAAAAAAATACCCTGAAAAATGTAGAATAGTGAAATTAGTTAAAATGTTTTAATCATAAATATTTATTGTTTTCAATTGTTTTTAAGCCACATATAATATATGCATAGTTGACAATTAGTTTATATAACATATAAGTATTTATTTTTTAGTCATATAATATATATATATTATATAATAATAATATATATATAATATATAGCTAACATGGAAATATTTTACTTAACATGAGTTTTATACATATAAAAAACTGATATTAAAAATATATAGTTAGCTAGACATTTAAAATAGTTTTATTTAAGTTTTATATAGGTTATTTTTAGACATAAGAATTATACATCTTTATTTTGAAATGAAAAATCATGGAAATTAAATACATTAGTAATAATAATATTAACATTAACAAATAATATAATGTAAATAATATTATATATAATTATAATAATAGTAACTAAAGAGATAAATAGAGTAATTAAATAAAATTTAGGTCCCTCCCACTAGACCTGGTCATACCTAGCTGTTAGAGGTCCGGTTTAACCGTTACTCAGTCAAATTTAGCTGTTGGAATGGCCTGCTATCCCTATTTAACTCAGAGCTCAGATCGGATCTTCAACTTGTCCTGACGATGAACCACACTGGTTGGTTCGAAACGCGTGGACAAATGATTTGTTATGTGATTTTGCCAAAATTATTCTCACAAACTTTTAATTACTTTTTTCTCTTTAAATTTTACATAAAACTATATTATATTGACATGGGAATATTTTATTTATAGTTGAATGAGAAATATTTTTACATTTTATTAAACATTGTTTTTTACTTTTATTTAAAAACCACCGTCAACTCTATATTAAGCAAGAACAGAACCACACATTGCCTTCTTGCTCTATTGTAAAATATATGTCTCAATCACACATCAATCTTATACTAGTAATCTTAACTCTTTATGTTTCACACATCAATCTTATACTAGTAATCTTTACTCTTTATGTTTCTTTACTTTAAGACATTCCTCAAACTCTTGGCCATTAATGTTCAAGCACCTACGTCTTTCCCACCAAAATCCAGAATCGCGTTCTCCATTTGGGTATTGAATTTAACAGATAAATTGTACTTACTCCTCAAGTACAGTTAAAAAATATTTCAAACCGTTAACAATGTTCAATAAAGTAAAAGTAATGATGAAAACGAACACTGTAATTGTCAAGGCTATCAAATCCGCCATTGGGTTTTGGAATTCCTACACTGTACACCATCTTAATCGCAATCTGTTGTAAAGTACCGAACGCTTCCCGCGTTGGAGACATGAAAGTCGCAATGCACGGAGAAAGCTTAAAAGTAGGTAAGACAGGCCGAAGATTTTGGTTGAAAGGAAGGTTCTGGTTAGAAGTCTACACTGCCGTCCCCGAGCCGAGAAAAACTTCCGATGTTAACGGTTCTAAAGAATCCGTTCAAGATTTGAGAGTCAAATCGAGAGCACAGGAAAAGTAGATTTGAGGAAAAGAAAATTGTAATTTTCGCGGCCTTGCACAAGAAGCATGTGGAAGCTGCCATGTAATCATGTCACGATGCCTTCGGGATGATTTAAACAATACATTATTTAAACAATACTTTGGCTGGCTGGCCGGAGTCAATGAATCTTTGTAGGAAACATGAAATGAGTTGTGTACGTTGCATATTGCATCATCATGTGCAAAGTTCCATCGTTTCAGTGGAGTATGCATCACATGGAGTCAATGAATCTTTGTAGGAAACATGAAATGAGTTGTGTACGTTGCATATTGCATCGTCATGTGCAAAGTTCCATCGTTTCAATGGAGTATGCATCAAAATTTATAAAAATGAAATATTGGTTCTAGGATTCGAATGTGTTTGTTTGTTTTTTTTCAAAGCAACTTATGAAGTGTTTGAGTGTCAAAATGAGAGAAAAAAAGTGTATTTTTTTTAGGTTGAATATAGATTTTATATTTGCTATTTAAAAGAAAAATAATGTTAGCTATAACTAAAAGGTTTTAGTATCTATTTTAAATAAAATA
Source organism: Pinus taeda (assembly GCA_000404065.3). Taxonomy (NCBI): domain Eukaryota; kingdom Viridiplantae; phylum Streptophyta; class Pinopsida; order Pinales; family Pinaceae; genus Pinus; species Pinus taeda. Next base: position 164,695 of record APFE031709222.1, read on the forward strand.
ATTTGATATCAAGTTTATGTAATGAGAAACATTTTTTATGACCCATTATGAAAGAGATGTGTATTTGCTTTTGTGTTTAACAAGGATTTGACAAGTTGCATTTTAAAAACATTATTAATGAACAAAAGGTTTTCCATGTTGAATATAAATAAAAAAATTAAATGTCCATCTTAAGTAAAATATGTATATAAAGCAATTGAAAGTAAAATGTTATTATTGTTAAAACATTAGTGAATGGTGTGCTTCTGAGAGATGTGTAATTCCTTCCTTGGTCAACATGGAGTTGAAATAAGACATATTACACATGCACACATGTGCATGGCTCTTTGGTATGATATTGAATACAATACTAAATGCATTATTGAATAGTCTCTATGTGTCACCTATCCAACCCCACTAATAGCATAAGGAGATGAGGTATTCACATTTTCCTTTGTAAAAAGAACTCTATGGTTCATAGAGACATTCAACTCGTCAACAACTTTCTAGCGATTGTACTCTTGCTAAAGTTTGAGATCTGAGCACAAATCTATGGCCCTTTAAAGTTTCTTAAGGGCTTTCTCTCTCATGCCAAATCATCATCCATACAAGGAATACACCAACATTAGAGAGTGGCATGCCACCATTCATATGGACACCTCCATAACTTCATGATTACAAAGGAATTTGTCTCATTCTTTGACATATTGCATCATGGAAAGACTTTGTTGGAGTGACATTTCATAACTCCAACAAACTTCATAGCACATCATGAAGATTTATACCATCACATGTATCACAATTTCATAAGCTTCCTTATCAAAACCAAACTTTTAATTCACGTGACACGCTACATCTTGGAAGAAGTTTCTTTTGATATGCTTATTACACCCTTCAAAAAGTTCTCTTGTGATGTATCATGAAGATATTTTATTTGTGTGATGCATGGTGTCACACAAAATCTTCTTCCCTTCCTTTCCCTTCATTATTTTTTTCTTTGTTTCCTTGTCTTTTATTTGTATCCTCCATTTTCCTTTTCTATCTTCCCTTCCTTTCTTTCTAACCTTCACTTTCTGTCTTCCCCTTGTCACCACCTCAAAAGTTATTGATTTATGGAAGATCCACATATTTGGTTATAAACATTCGTAACAATATGGAAGGGGCATTCATGATGAATGACGATGATAACCAAATCCATGGATCTTCTATCAATCAATAATCCATACCACAAAAATCTTAAACCATTAATCACAACTCAATGTGGAAGGGGCATTCACGATGAAATTCAAATGACCATAATAACCAAATATACAGATCTTCCATCAACCAATAATCCCTACCACATAAATCTTAAAAAATATATCAAAGCTTGGTATGGAAGGGGAATTCGTAATGAAATTTCAAATTCTTGAAAACTTATGCCTAAAAATAAAACGAAGAGCTGCTGATCTTGATTTCTTGAAAACCGGTAGGGACAAACACATTATCCCAAAATATATTCAGATAACCATGATAACCAAATCTTTGGATCTTCCATCAATCAATATTCCATGCCATAGAAATCTTAAAACATTAACCTCAAAAGTTTTTAACTTGTGATGCATCACATCTAGGATAATCTTGCAGGTTGTGATAAGTCTATTGCATCAATGGAAGTATTGGGCCTTGTGATGTATCACACCCAAAAGTTCTATTGTGTGATACATCACATCCTCAAAATTGTTCATTTGTAGAAAAAATTAACTCCTTTCCTATGTCCTTGCCTTTCTTTTTGACCTTGTATTGCATCCTTTAAAATGTTTCAGAGTGTGGTGTATCACACCACATAAATGTGTGGTGTGATACATTGCACCACAAGAAATCTTTTTTCTCATGTGATACAAAAAGTGTTTTGAGATTAAGTTTTAGGTTTCTCAAAACTTTCTTTTCTTTTGTCATGTTTCACATAATTATGTTTTGTAAGATACATGCTATATCACATGATGATTATCTTCATACAATATTTCCTATATCACATGAAAATAAATTTCATGCAATACACTAAATTTTCCGAGTTTTTCTTACAGCGAAAGTCTTCTCTTGGCTTCCACAGGGCATCAAAAGGATCCAAGCCTTATAAATATTCTTACTTGATCTTTAATCCTTTTAACTCAAGGAAACCCAATTATTCATAAATCAACACTTAAGGTAACTTTTTGAAAACTTTCAACATCTAAACACTTCTTTAAGGTTTATTCTAGTGATGTAAGCACGTTTGTTCTTGAGTATTTGGAATTGTTAGTAGGGAAGATCTATGGATAAAGTATCCAAGTGGGTAAATGTATCACCTATTTTCCTCATGTAAAGTGGTATATGTAGTGATTGAATTCCCTATATTAAGGATTCTTAGGCATGTAAAGTGGACATCCTATACTTTATACTTCTACAACAATTTAGCTAATAAAATTGGTTGGAAATAGTCCCAAATATACATAGCAATGGTAGGGAAGGATCACAAGGTAAAGCTTTGGATTTACATAAAATTCATCATGGAAAGTACATTATCCATGTCATTAAGCACACAATCCCTCTCAAGGATATAATCTCAATCTACAACAATCATTCTTGAATAGGGATTGCAAAGTGACATTCAATTATAATTGCACTAGAAGTAATGTTGTTTGGAAATTAGGAATGATAATAACTCTTGCATCTAGAATATAACTTATCTAATAAAGGACTAGGACATATCATACCTAATCATAATTACTACATAGTGACATTATTATCTATCTAATTACAACCATTACCCAAATTTAGCTTTTAAACCATATCTCATAACCAACACAATTTAAATTATCTAAGTGTTATAACATGACTTCTTATGAATATAAATCATTTGTCTAATAATTCATTCCAAGTACAAGTACAATTTCACATGTACACACTTATTATTTTCATGCAATCTCAAGAGCTAGTAATACATTTCGTCAAATGCATGCATAAATTCATAAATCACACTTAACTACATAGAAAATCCAAGGAAAAATTAGAAAGACATTTCTAATGCCAATTGTACAACAAAATGACTAAGCATAATTCATTTTACACCCAATTGTAGGCGTAGATGGACATAGTCTTTTTATACCTAGCCACTCCCTAGTCGGACCATAATACCACAAGGGTGAATTTAGGAAACTTTTAGCATTGATGGGAAAATGGAAAACTCTTCAAGTGTGAATTTCATAAGGAATCTCCTCACTAGCTCTTAGAACCCCTATGCTTCTAGGCACCCCTTCTACTAGCTCAACATAATAGAAGAGCGAACTATTTTTTAATGGTTTGGAGATTCCTGTGGTGTGGTTTTTGAGATTGTGAGCTCGGATATTCCACAGTCTGCATTTTTATGTTGTCTACATTTCGAGTATACAGGACATCCTCAGGAATAAATCTACAAAGGAGGGAAATGGGAGTTATAAATATGATCTGCTATGCTGCCAAAGTGGGGAGCCAACCAGCTCAAGTAATATTATTATTTTTTATTTAAAAAATTAAAAATTCTGTTTAAATAAAAAGTAATTATTAACCTTGAGTTGGTCGGCTCCCCACCTTGGCAACATAACAGATCATATTTATAACTCCCATTTCTCTTATTTGTAGATTCAGTCCCGAGGATGAGTCGTGTTCTAGGCTCAAAACGTAGACAACATAAAAACGCTGAGTGTGGAATATTCAAGCTCACAATATCAAGAACTAATTTTTTTTCTACATAGTCCTTCAAGCAGATCTTCCTGCCAATTCCTCATCATGCAAAAAACAAGGCCCTAAAATTATTGTCCATCACTGAAGTGCTTGTAGAGGATTTTTCCATGCAATTTAGGGTTTGAGCCAAATAAGTTTTGACTTATTTGACATATAATTTAGGGTTCAAATCAAAGAGTTTTCTATAATCAATTATGTTAAATAATTATATTAAATAATGACTACATGTCCTATACCTTTCATATAAATATATGATCAATGAATTTTAGAGTTAAAATCATTTAAATCTAATTAAAGAGTCAAACACATTAGTACTTTGAAACCTTAATATGTAAAGTATTAATTATTTCATCAAAGAGTAAAGGTTTGTATATCTTGACATAACACCATTTTCATTTGCCAAAAGATTCATAAGCATATACATATAACCATGATGTGAAACAATCTAAGAATACATGTTTTTATTAACATCAAGTTACTCAAACATAGCAACAAGTGCTCATACATTTTATGATAAAATGCAAAATTCAAGCAATATTAAGGGGTTACCATCTTAAAAACGATTTCCCAAATAAAATAAGAAGGGAAACTTGCTAAAATTTGCATAAAGTCAATTTACAATTTGCAAATTTTAATGCCAAATGGTTTAATTAAGGAAAATTTTCATCATCATATTCAATACATTGCCATTTTTTTTTTTAATCATAACATTTTTATACTATACTTTCAATGCATGAACAATTATAAATTCCACATGCTTGCCATTATTATTTTGTTAAACTTCCTATAAAATCTATTTTGTTAACCTTCTATAATGGTTATGCTCACAAGGCTAAATTACTTAACATCAATTTTTGATGCATCCTTATTAAATAAATAAACTAATGCCTATAAAATTGAGCATTACAATAGCTTCGATCATCCCAAAAACTAATTATGGAGATTTAGACCAATGTTGATAATATTGGTGAAAAATAGTTGGTGTCCCAAAAATTTTGTAGGTTTTTTTTTTTTTTGCAATTGACAAAAGAATGGTTAGAATAAATTGTGATTTTTTCCACTTTTAAAAATTCATGTAGTGATCACAAAATTGTGATTTCCTAAAAAAAAAACCCACACCATGAAGAGGAAACATCACCAGGTGGAACCCACATGTTTTTAATCTCCTTTTGTTCTTTTCTCTCACCTGTGTTTGAGAAGGAAGGAGGAGGGATGTGTTCGTCATCAATGATTGTGGAGATAATTTAACAACCGTCATCATCTACAATTTTTTAGTGGAGGAAGGGTTCAGTTTTATTTGCCAATTGATGCTCAATCTTCCATTTTCATGTATGTATTTAAATCCCGCAATGTTAATGATTTTTTCTCATAGATTTATGCATGCTTAATTGCCTCTTTGATTTCCTGCATTTTGCTTGTTTTCAATCATTTTCCCATAATTTCCATGCCCATAAAATAATGTAAGTTATTTTTCTCCTTTTTTTAACAATTGATCAACCAAGTTCATTTTTAATTTTATATATAGCCTCTTATTGTTATTTTTCATTGCTAATTATATAATCTATTTTAATAAAGACATGTTTTTTTAAATAATAGATTGTTTTTCTTTCCTTTCTAGTGATGGTTTAATACCAATTTCTTTGATTTACAGGGCCTTCGGTTTGAATATTGAAGTTGTCCATTTCAATTGCAAATATGCCAAAATGCCTTGAATCCATTTTGGTAGTATGGGGAACATGAAGATGGGAGAAACTAACCATGATTGAGTTTCAAATTGTGTGAGAAGAAACTGGTGGGAGGGATTAGCAGGTTGAAATACCACCTAGATAAACACCCCTAGCATGATTTTTGGATTTGTCTTAAATCTAGCCCAAGATTCATGAGACTTGTGAATGATTCAATTCATGCAAAGGATAGAAAGAAATAAGAGGTAGCTAGAAACAAGGCCAAATGTGTATTAAAATCTTCAGGGCTATCTACCACTAATGGTAGCAATAGGGGCTACATGACTTCCCCTACCAAGGGGTCCTCATTTGTTTTTGTTCCATAAACGAGACTTGGATAAAAACCTTCCATGAAGTTAGTATTGAAAGGAAAGGAGGAGGAAGAAGAAATCAAAGTTATGGGATGTGTATTTGTTGGAGTGACGTAACTCTCAACATTTCCAAAAGAAATCCATTTTGGAATTTTATGTGTGTTTCCACCTTTTTTGCTGGCCCAGTGTATAAAAGTGATATAAGTGAAGATTTGCAAGTGAAAATCCTTCCAGTAGAAAAGAAGGATGTCAACTTTAGATTGGTGGAGTTTAAGAATTCATGAGAGGCCTCTAGATGCACAATGATGTTTTATCACTAGACATATAGGAAGGCTAGGACCCTTCTAAATTTCTTGGTACATTGTCCTAGAGGCACCACATTTATCAAATCTTTGGATGAATCAAAACATCTAAAAGATGAAACATTGATATGTGAGTTGATGGATGGTTTCCTCTAGGACATTGTTTTGCCTAATGTGGTGCGTATTATAATAGATAATGCAACTAATTCTGTGGCTGCAAGTAGGATGTTTATAGATATGCATCACTCATTATTTTGGACTGCATGCACTACACAGTGTATTGATTTGATGCTTAACAATATGAAGAAACTTTGATTCATCAAGGATGTGGTTGATTAGGACAGGAGCATCCTCATGTTCATATATAACTCTATTCTCATTGGTATTGTCATGAGGAGATGTATTAGAAATATGGAGTTGTGACATCTCGCAATCACACATTTTTCCACCAATTTCATTACTCTTCAATCTTTGATTCAATGTTAATTTAAGTTGAAGAAATTTTTTATTTGTGATGAGTGGAATGATTATACATATAACATGAGAGAGGATAGGAGAGCCATTGCTAAATTAGTGTATACTAACTCCTTCTAATAAGGAGTAGAACAAGTGTGCTTAGTTAGTGAACCCTAAGTAAATGTTTTAATATAGGTTGATAATGATAAGCATGTAATGACTTATTTGTATGAGCCAATGGATGGATTATTATGGGATTTGATTGATAGTTTGTGGCCTAGGATGCTCCTTAGACCCATTCATGCAACAACACTTTCCTCAAACTTGCATTTTCCTACAAATGCAACTTTATTTTCACGGGGAGGTGATGGAAGGGCTCAATAGTTGTCTTCATAGGATGGTGCCCGATTCATAACACAATTAATCATGTGATAGGGAGGTATCAGGATGGTGCTGAACTATTTGAATTTGATGACTTTATTCATGAAAGGACCACTTTAATGACATATTAGTCATTTGAATTTAGAAATCTAGATTATTTAATTCAATTATGTTTTATTTGATAGTTTAATTATGTTTGCTTTATTCTTCTATTTTCTGTTGTAAGGAATTGTATTTTAGTTCTCTTTATTACTTATTTGTTGTAGATGTTTGGTGGAAAAACTATGGTGTAAGGGCACCAAATTTACAAAAAAAATCCATCACAATCCTCAATGAAACCTATAACACTCTAGAATGTAAGTGAAATTGGAGTGTATTTAAAAAATACACTTAAAGAAGTGAAACATTTAAGAAATTATAACTTTAATAGAGTAGTTAAATTTATTTTTGCTTATGACCCTCAATACCCATTAAGTCTCTTAAGACCCTCTTACATGTTGGTGTTCTCATGACTTGATGAATTAGTGTATGTCCATTGAAATACCCAATTGCGGATGAGGAAAATGGAGTGAACACTCGATGTGGATGAAATTTCCCTAAATAATATTAATTTATTATCTAAATGGAGGATGGAGTATGAGGTGCCTATAATGTAAAATGTAATGTCCCTAGCCACCAACCAAGCAATGTACATAACCATAACATGAATTCCTCAAATTAGTCAACTAATTTGCATCCATCATCCAAATTTCATCAATTAATTTACCAATATTCTTGTGGAAGCACATTATTATGGATTCTAGTTGTTAACCCATAGGTCCTTACCTGAGCCCTAGTAATTCTATGCCAATTTCCTAATGTAATTTTTCTTCCAAGGTATTAACTGTAACATTAAATCCATTAAAACATGTATAAATTAACGAGCAATCAATGGGGAGATTCAACCATTAATATTTACATAGAACTAAGGTTTGGATATAGAATTCAAATTAATATGTAGCCATTACCATTAGCTACAGTTCCAATAAATAAAATATCATTATAATACATCATATACTTACAATGCACAATGAATTATATAATCGTAATCTAACCAATTAGCATATAATCCATAACAATGAATAATCATATTATGTTTTATAATTAGAACATATAATTATGTAGAATAATACACATGAAATATATCATTTTACACCCTTTAGGCACAGCGGGATAAATTACACTTCAATAGAACCCCCTAGCTAGGGTTAACACAAAATGGAAAATATTTATAAATCATGACACATAATAAAATAAAATACAATTTCATGGCACCAAACCCTAACTAGGATTTCAAGAACAACATAACACATAGGCATAAATTAGCACATCACAGAAACAAGAACAATTATCCGAGTAAAATATTTGACTAAATATGGGTTCTCCATGTTCCACCCTACCATAAACCTTGTGGTTCATGAATTTCAACCATAGGTCACTCCCAAAGTGACTTTGCAAATCCATAGGAAATGATAACCAAAAACAACCATACATCCACATCCAGATTTTCAACCCAATAGTCATGGCTCCAACCACAAGCTTTTCTTCTCTTGAACTTGTGCCCAAGTGGAAAATCCTTCTCTGGGACTTGCTAGTTCATCTATGATGCCCACCTCTTAAGGCGCCTTATGACCAGCCAAGAAATTCTCAGTTATGGACTTTCAAGATCTCAGGTATCTCTAGGGCTCCAGGCACCCTCCAAGTCATAACCGAAATAAATCATAGCTAGCTTAGAACCTAAGCTTAAGGCTCACCAACTAATTTCTTAGAAGAAGAGTCCAAAACCATATTAGCGCAATCATAATAATCATGATCATAATCTGGATAAAAATAGTAATGCCTCTATCTCTTTGCCAAGAATAACATAACTCGATTCACCAACATAATACATTACACATATAATTACAACATTATAAGTGGGTAGGGTATTCCATTCCTCCCCAATTATTTTATGCACTGTCCTTAGTTCATCTTATACTCATAATCTAAATATGTTGCTGCAAAGTGACTTGAGCTCAAAATATTCAGTGGTCGAGACATCTCCTCAAGCATGACTTCATATTGGGGCATCCTCCATGCTTTAAGTGTCATTTTTACATCAATAAGACCTAATGTAAATATGTTGTCGCAATGTGACTTGAGCTCACAATCTACATTTGCAAGAACATGTCCTCATGCTTGGCTTCATCTTGTGACATCGTTCATGCTTCCAGTCCCATTTACACATCAATATGATATGGATGTCCTTTCCCCACACTAGTGAGTGTTCAATATTTGCACCATCATTATTACACCTAGAAGACATCAAACAAATGAGTTTAATAACCTTAGTAGTTCATTCTCACATATATTGGTATATATACAAACATATACATATAAATATTTTCTCTTTTCTAGCAAGAGCAATCAAAAACCAAGTGCTTGTTATCATTAGTAAAAAAAAAATTATGAAGTATAAAATTTCATGTAATGTAAAATGCCATAGCCAAGTTCCGAGTACCTCAATCATATTCATGGTTTTGCATACAATTATTGCATAAAAACATATATCCTTAGTCGTTATTCTTGCATTTTTAATTGCCTTCGTTATTTCTACTCTATTTGAGTTTATATAAATTCAACTTTGTTAAAACTATATCAAATTGGTTACATGTTGTTACAGCCTGTCATAACACTTGTTATTCTTTCTATTCACACCTGTTATGACCTATCATAACCTATCACTAGTTCTGCCATAACACCTAGTATAGACTTGTGACAACCATGTTATATACATGGTAGGACTTGATAAGACATGTCACTGTGTTGACAATGCCAGACCCACCAACATGTTAGGGGATCTCCTCGATAAGAAGTCCAAACTAGACCTCAAACTGTTTGGTGTAGGAGTCCCAGTAGTGGGTCGTACAATATCACCTTGAGCGCGGTTGCTCGTAGAAACAAGTAATATATCCCTGTTGGTAGCAAGGGTGTGACATATACAACAAGTCAAGGAAGGGGATGAATGGTTCTAACACATAGAGGGTGATGTGAGTGTGCCCCTTGGAAACTTGTGAAAGCACATGGCTAAGAAGGGAACACATGAGCAAATATGCATCACAAACTGGAAGGCAAGTGAGCTAACAATCCAAAGTGACGGTTAAACCAACAACAAATTTCAATAATATTCATACATACATGCACAGAAAGAGTCTATAGACACATGCGTAAGGAAACATATAAATATATCATTTAGGGTAAACAAGATAGCTGAAATACAATACAAAATATGCATGAAACGTGTTGGCTTTGTTATATTAAGAAGTGAAAGTTCCAATCATACAGTACAACCATGACCAACCACTAGTCCTGATAGTGGAACGTTACAGTTGCTACCACCTGCTCCTCCAAAGAGATGTACTAGCTTTGCACTATGGAGAAGCCAAGGCTCATTACAATACTCTCCAAGATATCTCTAAGATACTCCTATCGAAAGCTTGACCGACCAAAAATCCTATACAATGAGTTATGAGCGACTATATATAACAAAGGGTGGGGTGGCCCTTGAAGTTTCCCTTTGTGACTGTTCATCTACCCTCATGAATCTTCATTTACTCTATGACTATTACATCCAACTATCGACAATTGGACTTCCACTTGACAAGACATTACATACAATCTGCACATGTACCCATGTGAGACAAAATAGGCTTGAGAAAACCATGCAAGACATCACTATGACTTAGACAACTGTGGGAAGACCAACTCTTCGACATCCTCATGGTGGTCGATAGTAGCGAACTGATGCCAAGCTTGGTAGTTCACAATGGTGTCCGTGTAATCTATGGTGACATATTTTTGGAACCAAACTCTTGCCTCTATAGCATTCGAGTACATTGCTCTAGCTCCTCTGTCCAACTCATCTGATAACATATGCATCATTTTCTTGAGTGCGGCTAGACCAATGACATATTGGTGTATGGTGTTTGCACTGATCACTAAGCCTGGGTTGGTGGCTATGTGCATCAACTCATCAAAGTGCGAGTCAAGCTCCAGTCATACTTGTGCATTTTTCTCTGCCTCGCTGAGTGTCCCCATAGATGAGATCACATGTGCGCACACAACAACATCTGCACTACTGAACACCCATGCATGGGAAGCCTGCAAACTAGTGATGAGCTGCGGGAGCTCTTCATAGTTCCAGATCTGACTCTGGATGCATGCCTTTAGCTCAACCACTCTAGGCTTCATCATCTTGGGCAAGTGTAATGGGGATTCCTTGTATCTCATTGTCCATGTTTGCATGTAGTCAACAATAGTATGCATGTTTGACAAGATACATGCTCTCCTAACACATCGCTTCTACCAATCGTTGAGATGGAAAACTGCATTATGCATGGTACCAAACTTGGAATACAACGCGTGCATGAGTGTCTCAAGGGACGATAATTCATCTAGTATTTCCTTCTTCAACTCTGCTCGGGTGAATGCTATAACTAGTTCTCCTCCTTGCTTGTCTGTCTGTAACTCCTTATCCATTCACTCATTCTCAGCTATCAAGAAGCAAACACTCGAGTGGGTGGCTTCGACATATGCTCTGGTAGCATTGGCAAATGCTACTGGATGTTTGTGCACATTAGACACGATCAATTTTCCTCAAACTGCACAGGAGATGTGTTGTCATTCAGAATAGACACTCTACGAGATTTCACAACTCTATGTTGCGACTCATCGAATGATATATTGTGCATATCTTCTTCTGTATTGTCTCCAAGGATCTCAGTGTCTCCTTCGTCACTTGGGACTTGCTTTGCTTCCACATTCAGTGAAGCTGGTAGGTCAAGCTCATGGTGGTAAGGCATGAGGTTGATGTCTTGCTCTAACTCTTACTGCTCCATATTCATATCCATCTTCTCAAGTGATTGTTCAATCTCTTGAGCGAGGTCCTGCTCCTGTGACTGCTCACCTTGTCTCCCTGGTGCCAGTTGTTCAGATGAGTCTACCACCTATACAGGTGCAGTTTCATTTGTCTATACATGTGTCACCCCCTATTGTACCTGTTCTTGGTGCACTTCCTTGTCCTATCTATGCAACTCCTGTTCCTTCCAGAGTTGCTCCTTCAACTCATGAAACTCCTTCTTTATTTCCTCCATTCTTTGTTTTTTTCTTCGCCTTTGCACATTCCTCTTATCGTGCTATTGCCTCTTTGCCTCTATTGCTAAAGCTTCTTTCTACACAAGTGGGCGTGCTCTGAACTTGCAGCTTTTTTTTTTCCTCTATGCTGTTGAAAATCTTCCTCTTGCCTTTGTCGTGCATTGGTATGTTTACCTCAACTGTTGTTGTTGTTGTTCCTCTCCTAGATGCTGCTTCACAATGCTTTGTTAACCATTCCACAACAATCCTAACCGACTCATTGGGCCTGGAGAAGCTATAACAATATCTCCATGGGTATTCCTCTTCCTAATGACATGCCTCGTGGATCCACTGAAATTGTACTCTCACACAGTGACCTTTCACAATACAATGTCAGTCATATGGATTGAAGCTTCAGACGTCAAAAATATATTTCTTGATCTCCTCTGTTTCGACATATGTATGCTTAAGGTTCCTTATCTCATACAAATCGATCCGCAATGAAAAAGTGGGCCAAGGTGCCTTCTTCTTCTGGTGTAGCCTAGCTGACAGTCCTGCCGAGAGGTCGTATGTTCTTGCATGACAAACTTGTCCATCAAAAATATTGGCAAAAATGCAAAGGCTTCTCTGCGTTGTACATCTGTATGAAGGTGCCAAACGGTGAGGCATACCAATCCTCTATGTTGATCAGTGCCTCCATTGCTACCTTCGACATGCATGGTGGATCCTGCTCAAATATCATCTTGTACACGGGGATGAGAAAATGATCTGACAACTGTGTGATAACTCCTCTCAAGCTGCATTCGGAAAAAATTTTTCAGTAAGTGTTGAAAGAGGTTTCTGTCAATGTCCATGTCCACTTCATGCCTGGGAACTCCTGATGGGCACAAATTGCATCAAAGATGTAGGTGGACATGTAGATTTCTGATTGCTGACCTTTGGGTGGCTGTTGAGCTCCTGTGACCTGTTCCTTCAGCCCGTGAGCCAGTATGTCGGAGCAGTTGCATTCCTTGCCTTCATCGGCCAATTGGTCCAACGGGATCACCCAACTCTGCAAGAAGGTATCCGTGCTCTCTTGGCCATATAAGCGACATGCAAAGATGAGCAAGTATTAATTTTCCTTCCGTAGTATCTTCATCTTGTAAATCTGGTTGGGTGTCATCTTGAATTTGGATGGATCCTTTACCAAGTTCTTCAATATATCCCCCGAGTTGGCATTGCTATTGGGTATGTTGAAGGGTGTCTCCATGATGATCATTGGCCTCAACAAATGATACATCTGCTGATAATATTGTGCCTTGAAGGTAGAAATCTCTATCCCATTGACACTGCTCATAGTCATCGTTTCATGATCAGTGTATGAGATGATCCAGTGTATCATGTCCATGCATGGGAATGCGGGGTACCTGCATGCAATCCAGTACAAGCCAGACTTGTGAATGTTCACATAGAGTTGGTGGTATTCAAGATCTTCCCCCAAAGTGTCTCAGAATGCATCATTGACCTCTTGCCATTTCAACTTGATGTCTTTGTCTATAATCAAATTGGTGTCTTCATAGATCGGCAAACTTGTAGACACTCACTCAACTATTTCTCTAATTGCACTTCCATCATTGTCCTTTGATCCTTCTCTCTTGGAGGCCATTTATCCTAAATAGCTGAGAGACAGATGAACACCTACTATATCTGGAGACATGGTGACATGCATGGCAATAAATCTGTGTGCTAAAAACAAAGCAAACTTGAGGATGACATGCTACATACCTGGGGATTGACTGGTAAGGATTACACAATTTTCACTAGGATGCTAGGAGACTGGCTACCAGAACTACGCAAAAGGAAGTCTAGATTTTCTGGAGCCTAGCTGGCTTTTGGAATTGTGCAATGCGCATTCTAGATTGGCCCACTAGGTGCTCGGATTGCGCAATGCGCAATTTTAGCTGGCAAGAGATGCAGGCCCAGGGACTACATTGCGCAACTTTTTGGGCCAGCAGTCACTACCTCTTAGAATTGCAGAAGGCAATATTGGAGGACAGTCACTGGCATTTTTTGAGAGGAAGGCAGAGCCTTCCCTCTTAGAATTGCGTAATGATGTCTTAGTGAGGAAGAGTCTAGGCCAAGGTTGCCCATACCCGCCAACGGGCAACTGAAAGAAAATGAATATGTGAATGCATGGTGTTATTGAGTGTAAATAGAGGTGAATGATCATGCATGCAAATAGTGGATGCAAGATTCAGAAAACAGAACAACATGCATGTGTGTGAGACGAGTCGTTAAATTAGCGATTATTTGTGCAAAACAATGTCGTGCATGTGACAGGAGTGAGATGTTAATGAAAACTAAAATGGTGCTAGTACAAGCTAATATGCATGTAAGTGAGAGCAAGTGTTCACAAAAATCAAGTAGACAACACTCACACAAGCCAAAACACAAAAAGCGACAGAAATTCTACAAAAGACAAGTAAAGTGGACTTACCCGGAAATAGCTGAGTTGGATGTGTCGAAGACTCTTGGATGTGTTGTGGGTTGTCAGAGCTCTAAGATCAATGTGAATAATGAGCTTTGAAGAGGCGAATAAATAATTTTGAGGCTCATGATGTGCATGCCACAAATCTAAGAAAAAGCAACACTTGGAGGAAAGTTTCTAAACAATCTTTGCATATAACCTCTAGCTGCTAAAAATATCTCCCTAAAATCTAGGATTGCTTTTTGCATGTTACTTTTTGCTATTTCTGGAAAAAGTGTCCCATGCATGCAAGTCAATTTTTCTCAGTCCCGAGTGGAACCAGTCAACTTGAAGGCACATGCAACAACCTGCTTTCCTGAGGGAGAAATTTGTCCAATTTCTTGAGGGAGCAGGGTTGACTATCTAAAGGGATTGCACAATTTCTGGGAGGAGCAGTTGACTGCTGCCCAGAATTGCACAATCTTTGGGTTGAGTAGTCTTGCTAGGCCATATTGCATAGTTTTCATTGGGAAGATTATCTGATAAGATTGCATATTTTTTGAGCCCAGTAGGATGCCACTCACGATTGCACAATTTTTGGAGGGAAGATTGGTTCCCCTCCAGAATTGTGCAATTTCGTGAGGGAGCTGCTCAACCAGTAGTTGGACCAAGTCTAGAGTAGCAACATGTGAGGGGAGTGAAGTAAGCTATCATGCACAGGTTGGCAATTTGCTAGAAAACCACTAAAGTTCATGTACTTGATAGTGCAAGACATGCTGCTGAGGATGGTTGGTAGGGAGGGTCCAAAACGAAGCTAAGGAAAAATTTTTGAGGGTGCTTGTAGCCACTAAAACACTTGGCAACGCACTGGTTGAAATCTTCCCTAAATGGACCTTGTTCATGAAAATCAAGTCTAATACCTCTGGAAGTATTATTCAGTTCTATGTTCATCTTGGTTTCCACACTTGCTTTATTGTAAGATGTAGCATCTGCCAAGTTCTTGTTCTATTGACACACATCCCAAGCTAAGCCAACATAGTTGTTTCGATTGGGGACGAGGGGTTTATTAATGCACAAGTAGTATAGTCGTCAGAGTTTTAGTTTCATCTCTGGTGTTGCTTCGCTGCCAACAGGCCTGGAAAGTACCGTGATGGAGTCACGTAGGAACACAAGCATCACTCTGCTACCAGTGATCTTCATCAGTAACTCAGCAGAGTTACTTGCATCACCTCTCTACGCAGGAAGCCTTTCTCTTCTTTCAAAATTTTTCACTTTTCATTTTTTCATTTTTTATAATTGTGCATAGCACTTATTCATTTCAGAGGCGGAAGAGGGATCCCGGCTTATTGAGAGAAGAAGAGGTTGTTCCTTTAGAGAAGTAGTTTATATATACCTCTGACATGAATGTTAAGGTTTCCCAACTCACCTTACTTTACTTGACTGAGATGACAAGGGTTAACCCAAAAACCACTGACTAGAGTAGGTCACATGAGTTAGCATGAAAGTGTTTTGTTTTCACCAAGGTTCACTTCGAACAATACATATTTTCCATCGACGTATCATGGACTGAAGATAACAAGTTCTTCATATAGAGGAAAGACAACAAATAACCATGTGTTGATGACTACACAAGTCCTATTGTATTTTACCCAGCTTGTTTCAAGAGTCTCACACCATTTCATGTGAAACTAACCTATGAACGTATCATGGTGATGTGCAACACTGCATGCATCTATTAAGAATATGCATACTCTTGACTGTGAAATGTAAGAAAATGAAAGAAACAAAGACGAGTTGCGTCATTCACATGTTCTTGCTATGTAAGATTCCTCCAATGCATGAGTGATGGGATTGTGTAGTTTGAGTGGAGGAAGCATGATTTGTGTGTGAGATTGATCTTCAATGCATACAAATGAGTGATGAGGAGCCTTGGGTGTTTCAACAATTTCCTGATCGGAAGTGAAACCAAGCTCAAGAAAGCAAGGGCTTGACATAACCATCAGCTCAGGATGAAGTGTCTCGATAGTCTGTGGGGTTTCAACTTCATCGAAAGATAGATCATCATAAACAGGTGACTTCAAAAAATCAACTATGATAGAATCATTGATCCGAATTAGATCCATGAAAATTATCAAAGTGCTATGATTGCTATCAAATCAGGAAAGACTTCAAAATTTATGAACAAAGAGTTATCAGGAAGACCTCTAGACAATGACAGTTTGTAGCTAGCAAGAAATGACGAGGATCTCGGTCGAAGCGCGCTGACCGAGGCCCATGGAGACCATGCAGGATGCAAATTGGTAGTTAGGAAGTTCGGATCGGAAAATGGAGGTCGTTTCTGATCACGCATCGCTGGGCAAAACCCCTCGAGAAGGAAATGCCCCGAGCGCTCGGTCACATGGGAAGCCAGGAAAACCATAAGGAAAAAGTGCTAAAGCGAAAGGGGATCCCATGCTCCAAAACTAGCGGAATATCAGAGGAATTTTGGGCGGTAAGTGGATTTGGCAGAGAACGAGCGATTCCATGCATTGCATGATGAGTGTCCGGTGGATGAGAGAGAAAACTGCCTCTCATTGTGGGCTAACGGTCGAGCAAGTCAACTGCGTGATGAGAGTGAACACCGTAGGATCTGGAGGCTCCAGATCTGACCGTGGAGATTGTGCCCAATGGGAAACTCGATTTGACAGGGGAGTTAAACCGCAGCATATAAAAGTCTGAAGTCTGATTTGACCGCTGAGTTGGTGGATGAATCATTTCACAACGTAACCGAAATACTGAACCATTCGAGGAAGAGTTGGCACAGTTCGTGAGAGGACAAGTGGCCACTTCTCTATGAGACGTTGGCGATGATGCAGAGGCGGGGAAGTCCAAGTGAACAGCAGCAGGTGATCCGAAGGGGTAGAAGAGGAAGCGAACAGTCAAGGACGTATTGGCTTTAAGCCATGAATAGATAGAAAACAGAACAAGGAAGAAGCAGAGAAGGGAACAATGAAAGAAAAGATGAAAGAGACAGTGAAGCAAGAGGTAGAAAAATAGAGAGCTAAGCTGACTTGTAGCGTAAAGCAACATTGAGTAGATAGAAGGCTTGAGAGGTTCAAGCAATCCCTGTGAGGATATCTGTCAGGAATTGAGTACCACATTGGACTTCTTCCATTAAATACCAGAGAGGTCAAGACTTGGAAAGGGAAAGGGTCTGTGCACTCTAGTGGCTTGGGAAATCCAAGAACCATCCTAGCAAGCATTATCTATTTTAGGAGACTCAAATTGAGATCCTCGCTATAAAAAATCTGCTTTAAAGACAAAATAAAAGAAGGCCACCATTTAAAGCTGGACCGAAGACGTAGCCTTGAGAATAGGGTGAACTCCTTATTAATGTGTTGTGTTCTTGTATTTGCTTATTGTGTTTCTCTTACTATTTTCCATTTTCCAGTGCCTGTGTATTTTGCAATCTAATCGATCCGTTGCCTAAGATAACGTAGACACACACCATCACATTAGTCTATAATACCTTCATTCATCAATTATTTAATTGAGATCACTCACAAGTGATTTTCAGATCAAGTGGTATTAGAGCTCTAGGCTGTTAAGGTTAGACAAGCTTGTGTTGGATTTAGCTGTTGAATCCTAACTAGATCAAAGCTCAAATTAGGAGAAGGAGAGTTGGTTGAAATTAATCCTAAAATTGGGAGAGTCTATCCTCAGAAGACAATGTCAGAGGAAGGTTCTATGGCGCTGACATTGAATTCATAGATAGTTTCCTAGCCGTAAAGTCCATGGTAGAGGAAATGTATAGGGACTTTAGAAAACACAAGGATGAAGATTCATCGGGCTCCAGAGAAGACAAAGGATAAGATGAGTCTCACTTCCATGACCACTCAAAAGGAAAAGGGAAATAAGAAATCTTTCTCACACCTCCTAGTAGCCCTGAACACAAAAAGAAAGCATCTTTGATCAAACTAGATGTTAAATTTGATTTACCTATATATGATGGAGAGTTGAACACAGAAAAGTTGGACAATTATATTAGACAAATTGATGTTTATTGTAGAGTGCAGAATATTGATTCAGACAAGAGCAAGATTCAGCTGGTAAGCCTACGCCTTGGAGGCACTGCCTTGGTTTGGTGGGAAGGCAGGACTCAAGCTGACATGAAAAGACATGGTAAGACTATCTCTGTCTGGAGTGAATTTGTTTCTACAATCAAAAAGTAGTTCTATCCATTGGCCTACATGCAGCAAGCCATGATGAGCTGGCAAACTCTTCGACAGTTGAAAGGGCAAAGTGTACAAGGATACACTCAAGAATTTAGAAAGAGAGCATTGATTCTAGGAATCTCATTAGACTCTCTTGAGACTCTGTTGAAGTACACTGGTGGTCTACACAGCTACATGAGGCACACTATCCTCATGTTGAATCCCACTAGTATAGATAAGGTATCTGTACAAGCTACTCATCTAGAAGCTAGAGGAAAGAATGGAAGTCCAACAGTTGGGGGATCATCCCAACCCACTGCAAGCAAGAGTAAGGAGATAAGAAAGCAGAAATGGAAAGTAACGAAGGCTAACACTGCACAGAAAAGCAAGGCTTCATGCACTCGCTGTAAAAAGGATGGGCACGATGATGA
>APFE031709222.1:206991-246940 GCA_000404065.3 Pinus taeda
CAAATCATTTCTTTACTAGCCTCTATAACAGCAACATACTTTGCTTCTGTTGTTGAAAGTGCAACAACACTTTGAATTTTTGAAACCCAATTGATAGATGTTCCACCTACAGTAAATACATATCCTGTAGTGCTCCTCCTATTATCTCTGTCGCCTACCATATCTGCATCAAAATATCCCTGTAGAGAAATGTTTGAACCACCAAAGCATAATGCTTGATTTGTGGTAACTCTCAAATATCTAAGAATCCATTTCACTGCCATCCAATGTTCTTTCCCTGGATTGTTCATGTACCTGCTTACAACTCCCACTGCATGTGCAATATCAGGCCTTGTGTAGACCATTGAATACATTAAGCTTCCAACTGCTGATGCATATTGAACTTTAGACATATAATCCATGTCTTCATGGGTCTTTGGGCACATCTCCGTACGAAGTTTGAAATGTCTAGCAAAAGGTGTACTAACTGGTTTTGCATTGTGCATATTAAATCTTTTCAACACGTTTTGTATGTACTCATTATGAGACAATGTTAATTTGTGATTTTTCCTGTCTCTAGTTATTCTCATACCAAGGATTTGTTTTGCAGCTCCCAAATCCTTCATTGCTAATGAATTTGCCAATTTTCTTTTGAGCGCATTTATATCCTGCATGTTAGACCCTGCAACAAGCATGTCATCCACATACAATAACAATATAATATAGCTTCCATCACTTTGATTTTTCAGATAAACATAATGATCAGAGTGACATCTAGTATAACCTTGTTCAGACATAAACTTGTCAAATTTTAGAAACCACTGCCTTGGAGCCTATTTTAAGCCATACAAACTCTTCTTTGACCTGCACACTAGTATCTCCTTCCCTTTTACCTCATATCCTTGTGGCTGCTGCATATATATCTCTTACTCCAAATCCCCATGGAGAAAGGTTGTCTTTACATCTAACTGCTCAAGATGCAAATCTTCAACTGTTACTAGACTTAAAATAGTTCTGATTGAAGTCATTTTGAAAACAAGAGAAAATATTTCATCAAAATCAATACCTTTATTCTGTGAAACCCCTTCACTACGAGTCTAGGTTTGTATCTTTTTTTTCCTCCATCTTCTTCCTTCAGCCTGTAAACCCATTTATTCTGCAATTTAGTTTTACCTGTAGGCAACCTAACTAAGTCCCAAGTCTGGTTATGCATTAAGGATTCCATCTCTTCTTCCATGGCTAGCTCCCACTTCTTCCTGCTTTCAACCTGCATTGCTTCTTCATAACATTCGGGTTCACCAGAATCAGTAAACAATAAATGATATAATGAAGGAGAGTATCATTCAGGGGGTATACTTATCCTGGTAGATCTTCTAACACCACTTTCATGTGTTTGGGGTTCTTGTTGCTGTTGTGGTTGTTGATTATTATTATTTTTAGGCATCTTTACTTTTTCAGTGATCTCATCAAGAACTATGTATTCCTTGTTTTCTTTTTCCTGTTTCTTTTCTTGCAACTAATTCTTATACAAGACCTTTTCATTGAATATTACATCTCTGCTCCTAATGATTTTGTGATTTTCATAATCATATAAGCGATAACAAAAATCATTAACACCATATCCAATAAAGGTACATTTTTTTTATTTTGCCTCAAGTTTTGTTCTATTTTCTTTATTAATATGGACAAAGGCCTCACAACCAAAAGGCTTTAAAAAAGAGTAGTTTACCTTTTTACTTGTCCATGCTTCCTCTGGAACACCACTATCCAAGGAACTTGAAGGCCCTCTGTTTATTAGATAAACAACAGTATCTACAGCATTTGCCCAAAATTGTAAAGGCAATCCTGCATGCAATCTCATGAACCTTGCACGCTCCACGATTGTTCTGTTCATCCTTTCTCACACACCGTTTTCTTGTGGTGTTCTTGGAACTATCTTCTCTCTGCAAATTCCATGCTCCAAACAGTACCTATCAAACTCTTTGTTGCAATATTCACCTCTATTGTCTGATCTGAGACACTTCAATTTCTTTCTTGTCTCAATATCAACCAAAACTTTCCATTTCTTGAAAGTATCAAATACATCATATTTATTCTTAATACAATAAATCCAAGTTTTTCTAGTTGCATCATCAATAAAGGTAACATAATAATCAGAGCCAGCGAGAGATGATACCTGAGCAGGTCCCCATACACCTGTATGCACAAGCTCTAATTTTTCGCTCTTATTTTCTTTCCCAAGTCTGAGAAATCTGACTCTCTTCTGTTTTCCATAAATGCAATTCTCACAGAAGTCCAAATCAACATTGTTCAAACTTGGCAACAAATTCCTTGAGTGAAGAATCTTCATCCCCTTCTCACTCATGTGTTTGAGCCTATGATGCCATAATGCTGCGTCTGCTCCTTTGGAAGTCAAAGCATTAACATAGTTAGAAATACCATTGCATAAATACAATGTACCATCCTTTTCGCCTTTTTCTATTACCAGGGCTCCTTTGGTGACCTTCCAAGCTTTATCTATGAAAGTTGTCACACAACCTTCACCACCTAACTGCCTTGTTGAAATTATATTTTTCTTCAGATCTAGAACATGCTTTACCTCCTTTAGTAGCCATTGGTTTCCATTCTGCTGTTTTACAAGAACCTTACCCATTCCAACAATTTACAGGGTTTACCATCACCTAAATGGACTTGTCCAAAATCTCCTTGAACATAGTCATGAAAATATTTCTTATCAGGTGTGGCATGGAATGAGGCCCCTAAATCTACCCACAGGAATCAGTAATATTTTCGAAAGAAAGAATGAAAACATCTTGTAACACCTCACCTGTCACATTTGCTTCATGATTGTTTTCTTGTTGTGCATCTCCTTTTTTTCCCTTTCGAGATCTACAGTCTTTCTTTAGGTGTGCTTTCTTTCCACATTTCTAGCACACTATCCCTGATCTGGACTTGGATCTGCCTTTGCTTGATTTACTGCAATATCCTGAGGTATTTTCTCTTTCCATTTTTCTTCCCCTAGACTCTGCACTCAAAGCATTACCCGATGTCTCATCGGAGCTTTTCCGTCGCATTTCCTTGCTAACGATAGCATCGACAACATCATCACACTTTAAAGTACTAGATCCATAAACATAGTTACTAATGGCCATTACTAAACCATTCCAACTTTCTGGCAATGAGCACAAGAATAACAGAGCTCTAACTTCATCATCAAAGTTTACCCCTACAAAACATAACTGACTTGTAAGAATATTAAAATCATTTAAATGGTCTGCAATAGATCCACCTTCCGACATCTTCATATTAAATTACTGTTTCATAAGAAATACCTTGTTTGAGGCCGAGGGTTTTTCATATAGTTTCTCTAACGCCTTAATCAAACCCTCTGTCGTTGTTTCCTTCGAAATGTTGAAGGCGACCGATGCTGTGAGGCACAACCGTATTGTTTCGAGTGCCTTTCTATCTAGAAGGTTCCATTCTTCATCTATCATACCCGTCGACATCTTTGTTTTTCCACTTAATGGTAGGTACAGATCTTTTTGATACAGATAATCTTCCATTTGCATCTTCCACTGCGAGAAGTTTTGGCTGTTAAATTTCTCGACCCTAAACTTACCATCTTCCGCCATTGCTCCCACTCGAACGAGGAACCCTTCTTTCCTGCGAGTTTATCAGCCAAATAGACCTTCGCCTCTGATACCAGTTGTTAGAAAAATATTATATATGACAGAGAAATGCAAGACATATAATATGCGGAAAAACACAAACATATAAAACCAGAGAGACATAGATATACATGGTTCACCTAGTTTGGGCTACGTCCACCCCGAACAGCCAATCCTTCCCTTCTATTATCCAGCAAAATGAAGAGACACAACCTACAGTAGATCCGCAGTAATATCCTCTGTTTTCTCTCACAGTCTCACCTTCTGTTTCTCGCTTGGAGAATGCACATCTATTACACAGCCTTAATACAATGCCCTCAAATAAAGAGAGGGGTTGCCTTCTAGGGAAGAAAACCCTAAACTAAACATAAGTTCTACTGTCAGATCATCCGCCTAATGAATGGCCTAGATTCACTAGAAATTACTATACTTTTACAAGGCAATTTTACATCTCTTTTTAGCTTCAAGGGTGTTGCTCTCGAAACCCCCACCGGGGGACTGCTAGACCCTGGACCCCCCAGCCGGGGGGGATCGGCCTCCCCGAACCCTCCCAGGGGACAAGTCCCCCCGCACCCCCCGCAAGGAGGGGTGTAAAAACCTCCTGGGGTATACATCCGGTTGAAACAAAGACCTCTAAATAATAATGCTCGACACCCAAAAAATGCTCCATACATCGATTTTCTCTTAAAAACAATAAAACATACTTATTGCTGGAACTGATCAATTTCTTGGCTTGGTTGGCACTTACCAATGAAAATTTCAACTTTCCTTTGTGCATGTTGATGATGAATGATTTTCCATTTGTTATGAGCTGGTATTGGTTATCTCTCCTCACAAATATTGCATCACGCATGTACATGTATAGACTCGCAAACACGACTCCACATACATCAAGGGGAACCACATCTAGATTTACTTCATCAATAAAATCAACAATGATAGAAAATTTAATTTTACATTGTTTGTTTACCTTCAAATCTGGATCGTTATGTACCCATCCCAGTGGATATGGGTTTCGATGATCACAAACTTGTAGCCCCAACTTCTTGACCAAATCTACTGCAATGAGATTTTCCTGCGATCTTGAGTCAAACAAAGCATCAATCTTTGTCTTCTTGACCTGTATCTTTACGTGGAAGAGTTTGGTCATTTCATTCTCTTATTGTTGTTGAATGTTACTCAGATTCACCTCATTCTGTACTAATGTACATGCAATATTCTCATTGACATCCGAGCTGCTTACAACTTGATTTCTAAAATTAGTGGCCATGAGATTATTCTTCTTATTATCTTTCTTCTTATTCTTCGGTTTCAGCTCTAGATGAAACTTCCAATACTTCTCCTCTATATGGCCATCAATGTTGCAGTGATTGCTAGGATCTTTGCACTGGTGTCCTATGGTTGCCATATTTTTATCTTTTCCCCATCTTTTCTTCTTCTTCCCATCCTTAGAAACGTCTTGCTCCTTTTACTTCGTTCCACTTGATTGTGCTATTTTCAATCCTATGTTCTCCAAGTATTGTGCATGTACACAAGCCTTGCCCACTATTTTGGGCTTGAACAACATCATTTTCTCACACAGATGGCAGTGTAGACCCCCCAAATACTTGAGGAGTACATTTGGGTTCTTTTGAGAGATACCCATCATTATATCCATCTTTCTGGCTTCTATGGTGTACTCCTTCACGTTTTGGCCCAACTTTTGCCTGAAGTAATGCCACCGGATCCACTGGTCTTCCAGGTACCCAATGGGATAAAACTATGACTTAATGAAGGCTTTGAAATCGTCCCACTTAGTCATTGGAGGTTCTCCCTCCAACCTCAGGGTTTTTGTGTGGCTTTCCCACAAAGTCAATGCATGGCCCTCCAATTTCACCCTCCAAAGATGAAAAACATTATAATGATCCAATTTGGATCACCTGTGACTAATCCACCTATTGTAATTTGTATTGAACTTGTTACCAACCTATATTTACCTATAGGAATTTTTTTATACCACTTGTGTCCTAGTTATACCACCTGTATCCTTATAAAAAACATACATATGATCTTATTAAAATACATGTCTTAAATTTCCACCAACCTGTGACAACTTATATTTAAACTATCATTAACTTGTCAACTATTTGTGTCAAGCTTGTCATAAGCTATTAGGTACATAATATAAACCTGTTAGAACCTGTCTAGACCTGTCCTGTACCTAGATGTGCTACATTTCTAGGTTCTTGTTGAAATTATGGTATAATGACTATTACCTCCATTTCCAAGAAAATGATATGAAATTATTGTATGTTAATTATGTATTGACACTTTGATACTACATTAGTCTAATCAAGGCTTTGTAGGCAATCCAAATGCCACGATGCTTAGAAAGACCAATATAATGTTGTTACAAGATTGTTGGAAATAAAATAGGGTAGGTTTGAGTTCTTCAAAATAAA
The DNA here is from genome assembly GCA_000404065.3 of Pinus taeda. NCBI lineage: Eukaryota > Viridiplantae > Streptophyta > Pinopsida > Pinales > Pinaceae > Pinus > Pinus taeda. Next base: position 213,080 of record APFE031709222.1, read on the forward strand.
TAAACATATTTGATATCACATCATTCTTGGTAACAAAACCTGTATACAACCTACATAAAGCTCATGCATTCAATACATTATAGTGTTGATATTCATTGTTCCTAGTCACAATTCTTGTTACAAATCTATCATATCTTATCACAATTTTGTGTTATTACATGTATAGTTACAATATGAAAGAATAATATAAGTAAATTGTATAAGATAAGATATAAAATTTTTATACTATGTAGTTGCATCATTTGGAACATAATAACCATGATTAACTTTTCATATCAACAATTTCATAGATACTATAGCATATCATACAATCATCAAGCACATATTCATACATAACATTCATATATGCATATACATCACATATAATATCATACATCAAATATTTATTAGCAATATAAGGCTAAAAAAGTTTCCCTTTTCATTTCATCGCATTTCATAGAATCCAATCAACATAGCTATCTATTCCATGGTCTTGATCATTATTCATTCCTATTTTACAAGCCACCAATATCTTACATTGCTATTTCCATTACTATAGTCCCTGCATCCGAGATATACATATCCACTTTGTTTATTATTACAATCTTAATGTAGTTCTTCAATAAGGAACTGTATATTAGTTAATGTTGGTTATCTGGTAACCACTGTACCTAGCTCAAGCCCATGCTTGAGTGGTCATAGTCATGTTAAAATTCCTCATGACCCTATTATAATCTTATAGCTTTCTGAGTGTTGTTTTATTCAAAATAGATACACGGATTCAAATTTTAGATTTACTAATGTGTTTTTCTTGTCAATAGCTTTCTATTGACTATTCACTTGTTGAATTTCGATAGCTGGAAAAATTTTATGTCCTTCAAAAGTTTTAACTGGGCTCAAATGCTTCTTTTCCAAAGTCATGTAACTTTCCAATGATATTTTCTTCACAAATATCATCTAATTTCAAATTTTAGGTTTTCTAGAATGTTATCCTCATCCATATTTTTCTATTGAATATTCATTTGCATAATTTCGATATTAGGGAAAAAATTTATACCTTTCGAAAGTTTAGCCTACTTAACAAAGTTTTCACTGCTCATGCTTCTAATAGGCTTCTCTACACTTTTTGTAGGATTTTGGACTTCAATGCATAATTCTAGGTTTATCATTGTATTATACTCAAAATTAATTTTCTTTTGACTACTCATGGGTCAAATTCTGACCTTCGGGTGAAGAATTATAGCCCTACAAAGTCTGGTCTTTCTTCTTGTGAGCCTTCAACTATTCTAAGCCCATTCTTCATTTTATAATTTGGCATTCATGCGCTCACAAATTTCCTGTATGAACCTAGTTAGTTAGTCATGAAATCATCATCCACATGGATGACATGGGTCTCCACATCACCAGCCACATCAACACTTGTCCATGTCACTTAGTGCTCCCGTGGCTAGCCACTTCAACTCTTACATGGCATGCATGTCCACTTTACCTAGTGGTCTCATGGTATATTTAATATATATATACTAAGTATTGATACCTATGTGCCCCTCCATCTATGCATGTGCCTCATAATAAAACTGAATATATATTTAAAATTTATTATATATCCCTTGTGCATATGCCACCTTGGTAGATTCGTTATGTAGCCTCGGTTCACCACACATTCTGGTGCCTAATAAAACAACATAATGTTTTAATATCACTATGCGTGGGTCGCTCCATCTATCCACATTGTACTCATTCCTCTCTCTCTCTCTCTTCTCTCTCTCTCTCTCTCTCTCCATCATATATCATATATATAATCTATATATATATAATATTATATATATTTATATATAGATATAATATATATATAGATAATATACTAGTCATGAATGTATATAATGTAATTATGCAATTTTGAACCATAGATTTCTTTTGTTCGATTAATAAAAACTCTCTAGCCATAGAGATCCACAGGTAAAGTATATACTAATTAGTTACTTTAAGGTTTCTTCACAATCAATTACTTAAAGACCCGTATTTTGATTGAAGGCACCTACCTTTTGATAGGGATTTGTAGAAAACTAGTGTGAGGGGACAACACTAGCTATTATATATAATATATATATATATATATATATATATATATATATATATATATATATATATTATATATGTGTATGTATGTATAGTATGTATATATGTATAAACTATAATAGATGTATATATGTATATAATTTATACACACACCACACACATACATATACATATACATATATGCGTGCCCTCCACATGTCCTCCATGCCAAATGTATGACATGATGCACAACATATATGTATAATATTTGTATTAAATATAATATAACCAGCCCCAAAAAACACATGCTTGACCAATCAATGATGGTGGAAGGTCCAAAGCAATGAAGGGTCTATATGAAAATGCAAACCCCCTTACTTTATAAAGCTTAGCAGATCAATGGTTTAGGCTTAGTTGATCAAAAATTTCTATAGCCATTGGATCTAAAACTTATACAAAGGTTAACACAAGGTCACATTTTAACCAGATTCGATGGTCTAAATCACCTCAATGAAATTTGTGAAACCACAATCATATCTCAACATGCATTCCCAATTAACAAGAGACCCACAATTAGATTGGATCATGGTTCCATTTACCCATTAGGGTTCTGCCTCCATCCTTGACATCTACATTCCTTGGTGCTTTCGTAGCTCCTCACCACGACTTGAGATTGAATCCTTTGTGGCTTATGGCCCAACCACCACAATGTAGTTCCACCTTAAATAATTCTTTATCCATAGAATTTAACTCCTACTATGGTTCATTCTCCACATCAAAAAATAATATCATTATCTTTACCACTATTGGTGGATCCACGTTAGAGCTTAATATTACTATACTTCACCATCTAGTTTAAAAATTCATGTACTATATTTTGGAGCTCTTTTGTCTCTGTAGAATTCATCATGTTTAGGAATTCCCTCATTTTACAAACTAGAGGAGGAATGATTAGAATATAAGCCCATTCTTTAGTGACTTTATCAAATGTCTTTTCAAAGGAACCTATTGATACTCCATCATGCTTTCCAAATACTAGGCATATTGAACTATCAAAAGAAAACTTATGAAATACACCCTAAAGATCTATAAGTGTTTCCTTCTTATGAGCCTCTTCTAGAATTTACATGAGATTTTCTTGCACCACTTTTGTATGTGAAATTTATCCTGTAATTCTAGAATTCACTATTATTTAGTACCATACCAATGGATCTCCTTTAATGTTCATCAACAAATAAACCATCTCCAAATATATAGAACACATATTCAGGGGAATCCTTAGGAAAGTTAGCACAATTGGTCTCAAGAATATATGCTAATTTCGAAGGACTAGATGTATTAACATCAAAACTTTGTCTCATACACACCAAACATGAAGCTCAGACTCCCATGCATTGTTGCTTCCCATTCATATAAATTGTTGGTATTTCACAACAAAGGTGTCAGGTCCACCTTTAAGACTAATCAAACGATCATATTGATAGCATTGGAAGGATTGGAATTCACTTTATAGGTTTAAACATGTGTTAGTGGAATATGATTTCTAGAAATTCTCCTTGAACATGACATAATATCAACTTTATATCCTAGGACCGCAAATTTCTTGGAAATAATAATTACTCTTGCAAGCAAAGTAGTCTAGATTTAGAGTCTCAGCTAACTGAGTCAAGTGAGTGTCAGCTCGAGTTTAGTCTTATTTTGGTAGAGGTTAAATTTAGTAAGTGTTTGCATGGTGAAGTTAGCATCAGTTGAGTCACGAGTTAAAAGTATAGCTCAATAATTGTGTATGTGAGAAGAAGTTTAATGAATAGAAGATTTTTTTGTGTGTTTAAGTGTGTTTCCTCCTCTTTTCCTTTCCATCAAATTGATATCAGAGCCAAGTTTAAAAAAAGGCAAGTTTCAAAGAGCCAACATGAGCCAACATATTTTAGAGGGGAAACCATAGTCTATTGAGCTGATAGCTTATTTTTGGTGTATGAGAGAAAGGGTCATAGCCCTACAACCACTCTCATAGGTCGATTGGACTATAATTAGTCCTACGAGCCACACTATGTGAGTGAGTCATCCCATCCTTAATTTTGAGCCTCTCCTTAGCCTATATGAAGATTATCCTCATAGCCATGGACTCTATCGAGAGTGAGAATTTTGGAGGATGGTTGAAGTTTGAAGGTTTTAAAACAAAGTCAAAGTGCACCATTAAAGATTTTAGCGCTTAGTTATAAAATTTAATGGCATGTGTGAATTCCATGAAGACATGTCAAAGTCATGGGCATGTTTGAAAGGTTACAAATTTATTCCAATATTTTAATAGAAAAGGTTGAACCCTTGTAGTTTGTTTCAAATAAGTTTTTTGGAAAAAGGAAAAGGTTAATTTATAAAGTTTTATAAATAAGTCTAGACATATATTAATGGGAGCCGTTTATATAACTGTTTGGAAAAAGTTTTTTAAAAGACGGTGGTTTGTTATAAAGATACTAAAGGGTGGTTGGTTATAAAGATACTAAAAGCACTTGGTTATAAAGGTTTTTCTTATGATCTTATAATTATTTGTTGGGAGAGTTTTATAAATAATTTTTAATGAAAAAAATAAAGGTTTTTATTTTAAAAATGAGAAAGGATTTTATTTGAAAGAGAGTTGGGATGAAACACATGTGGATGACGACTGCAAAGTGAGATGTCCATTGGAAAATCCAGTTGCAATTGATGAATTTGGTGAAGTTCAAATTGCTAATGAGCACATGCACGCTCGAATATCCCACAATAGAGTGGATAAAAATTATGTTGATGTTAGATTTGATCAAGATAATTTAATTGGTGATGAGTGGTTGCACATGTTGCAATAGAAAGACCTAATTGATATGTTGTTATTTAGTGAGAGAATCCACTTGTGTATATAAGCGAAGTGGAAGGCAACCAATTTGTAGCAGTAGAGGTTTATAAAGGAGTGGAATAGAAGACATAGAAGGAAGAGGAAGAGAAGAAATCTCTTACTGAAGAGCATGATAAATATATTTCTAACATTAATCTTGAGTGTGAAGAGTATAGGAAAAAGCAACAATACCTAATGATGAAAGTGGAAAGAAAGAGATGGCCATTTATGAAGAGAAAGATGAAAGAATTGAAACAACTTTTAAAAAACGGAGTCAAGAAGAGGTAAGATTTTTCTATCAAGAGATATGGTAGAAAGAAACTTAGGAATATGAAGCGCAAGAAGTAGAGGAAATAAGATAGATTGAAGATGAAGAGTTGTGGCACTAGTCCATGAGTGAATGAATATTTGAAGAGGAAGTTGTACAATACAAACTCGGATTGTTTTTCAGAACTAATACAAGTCAAAGAAACATTGCAACAAAAACAAGTGAATAAATATGGATCATACGACAATATAATATAACAAAGAATGAAGCAGTTATGAGGATACACAATTCGGAAGAAAAGAAAAATAAATTCAAAATTATAAAAGTTTTGAAATATTGTAAGCCTAGGTGAGGCTTAGACTAGTGGGCATGTTTGAGTGATGATTGAGTCAATTTCTATTGTAATCCTCGTAGGCCTAGTTGAGTCATGTTGAGTTATGTTGAGTCATATGGTCGTAATTAAGGGGGAGTGTTGGAAATAGTAATTAACTCCCCATGCAAAGCAGTCTAGATTTAGAGTCTGATTTAACTATGTCAAGTTAGTGTTAGTTCGAGTTTAGTCTTATTTTGGGAAAGGTTAAATTTAGTGAGTGTTTGGAAGTTGAATTTAGCATTAATTGAGTCACAAGTTAAAAGTAAAATACCCCATATTAGGTTCATTGTAATCGAGTCAAAGTATGAGGTGAGAAGATCCAAGAGCCACAACTCTGTAATTATGTATGTGAGAACGAGTTTAAAGAATACAAGATTGTGTTGTGTGTTTAATTGTGTTTCCTCCTCTCTACCTTTCCATCAACATTTATGGTTACTAAAAATAATGAATTATTTATGCTCAGTGATTTGAAAAAAATGAGCCACTTGTTCAGGATATTATTCCATGATTATATCAGCTAGACCTCCTATGGAAAATATGTGATTTACACCTTCAGTTTAAAATGCAATTGTGTATGCATCATTGTTGACTTGAAAATTTTGAGTCAATAGTTCCACCTTCCTAATGGAAACATAATATCTTTTCCATATATTTTCTTCAGAATGGAACCTTTCTTCCACCAGAAGGAAATATACTAGTCTGACATGTGTTGTAATTGACAATGACCTAAGAACCATGGTTTGCTTAGAACTATCTCCCATAACTATTTATTATACACATATTTACCTTCTTCAGTGGCACCACATATTTGAAAGATGCTCTTCCTTAGTTGTTGTGATTGAAATTATTTGAACCTCTCTTACACATAAGGAAATATACAATCCCGTCATGTGTTGCAATTGATAATAACCTAAAAATCATGGTTTTCTTAGAAATATCACCCAAAACTATTTAGTATACATGCATTCACCTTCTTCAGTGACATCACATATTTGAAATATGCTCTTCCTTAACTATTGTGATTGAAATCATTTGAAATCAAGATATCCATATTTACTCATAACACATGCATGCCTATGGATGTGTCGATGGCCATGATGAGGACCACGAGAATTTAAAATTAAGATGTGAGTGTATGGATTCTAGTAGAAACAATATTGCCTGCGAACATACTTCAAACTATGAGATTCATATTATATTCTAACTTGTAATTTGTGAGAGTTTTCACTTACTTAAGCATATCAAAGATGTTATGACTATGATTAATTGTTCCAAGTTGTAAAAGTAGCACTTGTGGACTCATTACTATAGGGGGGACTACATTGGAACCCCAAACCATGCCACAAAAAAATACTTCATCCATTGTAGCCATAGTTCTGATGGGGATTTTCCATAAACTGATGGGAATTTTCCACAATTGAGTTGTCCAAATAATATTTGTTGCATCTGTAACTTGCAATTTTCATGAATTTAGCCCTCTCAGGTTAAATTTCACCCAAAATTTTCAAATTTTGAACTATAAAACCCCATAAATTATGCTAGGTGCCCTTATTTGATACATGTTTTCAAATTTAGGAGAAATTTATAATATTTCCACCATCATGAATTTTGTCGAACAAATGGTGCTTATCTGCAACATGTAAAAATTTCCTCATTTTGCTCCAAATCAATCCCATTCTAGCTCAATGTTGTAAATGAGCTCGAATACCACCTTGTAACATCCCCAACCACCTGTTAGGTAATGCTATGTAACCATAACTTGAATTCGTCCAATTATTCACAACTTTGTAACCATCATCCAAACTTCAGCAATTAATCTACCGATGTTCTTGTGAAGAAGATTATTCTAGATTATAGTTGTTAAATCTTGGCTCACTACTTGAGCTCCAGTAATTCTATACCAATTTCCCATTGTAAATTTTATATTAAACTATTAACCCTAGCATGAAATCCATTAAATAATGTATAAATCAATGAGAAATCAATGCAAAGCTTCAACAGTTAATATTTACATAGAGTTAAGGTTTTCATACAACATTTTAGAGTCACATGTAGCCATTACAATTAGCTATAGTTCCAATAAAAAAAATATTGTTATAATACAACATATACCTACAATGCATAATGAATTATATGATTGTAATCCAACCAATTAAAACATAATGCATAACGCACACAGAAAATTCCAGTGAATACCCATATTAGGGTTTATAATTAGAACACATAATCATGCAAAACAATACACATGAAATATATAATTTTACACCCTTTAGGAATGACATGATAAATTACATCAATGACAACCCCCCACCTAGGGTTACAACAAAATGGTAAATAATTATAAAGTATGGCACATAATACATTTGAATACATATTCATGGCACTAAACCCTAATTAGGGTTTTAGGAAGAACATGACACATAGGCATACATTAGCAAAACACAAAAATAAGGACACTTATTTGACTAAAAAGTCTAACTAGCTATGGGCTCTCAACGTTCCACCCTGCCATAGACCACTTGGTTTATGAATTTCAGCCATAGTTCACCACTAAGCTTGAGATGCAACTCCGCACACAACTATAATAAATAAAACCATACATCTATGACCAAGGTGCCAAACCAACAATCATGGCTCTAGCCACATGCTGTGCTTCCCCCAAACCTATGCCCAAGTGGCACACCCTTCTTTGGGACATGCTAGTCCCTCTGTGATTGCCACCTCTTAAGTCCCCTGACAGCTAGCCAAGAACTTCTCAACTCTAGGATCTTAGGAGCTCCTGCTACTTGAGGGTTCCAGGCCATAACATGAATTAGTTCCCAATTAGTGTAGAATCCAATCTTAAGGCTGCTCAACTGGTTTCTCATAATTGAAGTCCAGAACCATATTAGTGCCGTCATAATAGTCGTGATCATAATATGTATAACATTAATAATTCATCCATCTATTTACAAGATATATATATATATATATATTATATATATATATATATATATATATAAATATTATATATATATAATAATATAATATATATATATATATATATATATATATATATATATATATATACTTTTCATCACTACATGCGTTCTCTTTTCCATGTGACACACGATGAAGCCACATGGGCCCTAGGTGTCCTCAACATCAACACCCATGATCAACACCCTATTGCATGTCACTGTGGAGTTTCACAACCCCCCATAATCTTACCACGGAGTGGGATCTGTAGCCAATCTATTTTATTATTATTAAAATATGTACAAATTAAAATTACACCATTCTTACAATATTGGCTCTCTGGCCACTCAACAAAAATTGCCATATATTTCCTAGGCATGCTAGACCTAAAATATATAAGGTATCTATATGGGAACACATGCCACATAACGTAACTTGGATCACCAACCTAATACCTTGTACATATAATTACAACATTATAAGTGGGAAGGGGTGTTACATTCAAGGCATTTGCATGGTCAGAGGAGGAACAAGTACAACAACTATATGAGTGGGAAACAAAGGATGAGGAGTGAGAGGAGAATGTGCTAACATTAGCACCATCTTCTATAGATATTGATGAAATTAATTATGTACCCACTAATCATAGTTAAACATTTGGTGTCGATCAAAGGCCTTATGTTGTTAGGGGAAAGTCTAGCAAATAACTCATGATCTTTTCCCATAAAAGGGGGAGATGGAATTGATATCGAATAGTTAAACAATCATTTTGTTTCTTTTGTCATTATACATGTACCTCATTATGTTGAGGTAAATTTATATACACAATGTCATTTTTTATTGGTTCTCCACTTGATTGGATAACTATCAGGTGTAACATCCCTGGTTAAAAATCCATGTAAAAATATATAAGACCACAGTTATGGGACACATATTCCAAGATAAATGGTGGGAAAACATCCTAGTGGGTTTTCATTTAGGTTATTATGGCTAAGGAAATTGGCAAAGACAATGGCAAAGGCATTGGAAAGGAAAAATGACATTTTGGCACATTTATTTATGAAAATAATGGAAATTAGGAGAAATGGAAGGTGAAAGGTCACAGGTTGTATGTGAGGAGGAAATTTAAGGAAAATAATGGAAAATGAAGAAAATAAAGGCCTCATTGATAAAAAGGCTTTTGAGGAACAGTTGGAAGGCTTAGTTAGTGTAAGCTTTTGACAGGTTTTGGTGGAGCTCTCTTCTATTCTCTCTCTCTCTCTCATACTCTTGGGCACTTAGAGTTTTCTTGGAGCACTCCTAGAGAGTGTGGGATAATTGGAGTTTCATAGCAAGAAGGCAAAGAAAGAGAATGAAAGCACAAGAGGACATCAGGATTAGTCACTACAATGGGTTTTTCTTGAAGGTACCGAGTTGCATGTGTATTTTCCTCACTATTTTTTGTATGCATCGCATATGCATGTGGTTTATTGTTCGTGAACTATCATGGGCATGAAGGATGATCAAGATTGACAATGGATTTTCCAAGCCTTTCGATTTCATGGAAATCCGGTGATTGTGGATTTATTTTCTTATTTTGTCTTGGTTGGTTCTCATGTTTCCTTAGCTTTGGGTTGAGTTACGAGTTCTGGAAGCTCTGGTTAGACAAAAAATCTAGAAGCCTTGTAATAGCTTGGGTTGAGTTACTAGTCCTGGAAGCCTTGGCTGGAATAATGCTTTGGAAGCCCTTATGGGTTGAGTTACTGGTCCTAGAAAACCTGGTTGGACAAACACTCTAGAAGCCGAGAATAAGTTGTAGGTTTGGTTACTAGTACTGGAAGCCTTGGTTGGACAAACGCTCTAGAGCCCTGGAAGGCTTGGATGGGGACCAATATGATGATGGTTTTGTGATGTATGACCATGATATGCAATCATTGTTTGATGAGTTGAGGTGGATGGCCTCTGCAAGCCCTGGATGGTTTTGGATTTATGTATTCTATGGGATCCCATATTCATGCTTGGAATATGGCACGGGGGTGAATGGCTAAAGAGATATTTTGCTCAGCCGTTCTATGGTTGGGTGGAACATGGAAGTCCCATACTAGGTTTGTATTTTTCATCATCAATATGAGGTTATTTCTCCTTGTATTTCTATGAGTATTATACTGGTTTATGTGTGTATTATATGGTTATGGTTTTCTTGGTATTTCTATTGATATCATGTTGGTTATATATATGTTTTATGATAGTAGCTATGTATGGCTCTCATCATGTTTCTACCTGTAAATGAATGAACAATGTATCTATGACCTAATGGATGAAATAACAGTTAATGTGTTGAGGCATTAATGCTTCTTAGAAATTCTCAGCTAAGTATGAGACCCCTATGCTTAGATATGTTATTTACTCCTGTAGATGACAAATTCATGATATGTTTGAAAAAATGCCTGTCATGGCTAGTAGGGGTCCAATCAACGTCTTGTTCATGTAATTGTATTTATACTGTCATTTGCATGTTATCTTACTATTCTGAAGGTGTCATTTAGTTCTAGGAAGTGGCTTAAATTCTAGGCTTGAAAATTGCCTTAAATTCCTTGGACTTTGGCATAGGTCTACTGGAAATAGTCCTTAGATGCAGGCATGTGGGCTTGTGGGAGCATCTAGAGCTCTCTGGGCACTAACATGCCCATAGCATGGGAGCACCCAGAGGTCACATAGTCTAAAAACTCAATGGGACTTAGGGGGTGGTTAGATGAAAGGTTGGGATGGTTCTTTGTTGTCTTAAAGTTTATGTTGAAGGTTTGTATGGTGTGTTTCCATTAGTTCCACTTCCTTAAGGTGACTTAGGAGGTCGAATCATATCATAGTAGCCTCTCATCACATGTTTACCCTGGTTGATTGGTTACTTGTGTAGATGTGGGAGGAGCATATTCTAGAGTGGTATTAGAGCATGGTTCACCCCTCGGACTGAATGGGCAGTGTGTGTTGGTCATGCATTCATGCCAGTTGCATGTGTGTTAATCATCCTTGTGGTATATGTTCTTGTTGCATATGTATGTTGTCGATCATGGTTGAAGTGATGTCACCATGCGAAGGTTGATGGTGTTGTTATGGGATGTGTCATCATGAGTGTATGGTGGTATACGTATTTTTTTGGCATGTCGGTGTCTACATGCTGTTATGCATGCATTGTGATGGTTAAGGTTATTGTGCATGAGGTCATTGTATGCAATTAGGTCATCATGATGATATTGGTATGTTATGATGCTAATGTGTTGGCTGAGATAGAGCAAGATATGAAGATAATCATAATGAGGTTGCGACATTAGACTTTGGGGTAACAACATATCACCATACAAGTATTGTATGTTTGACATGTAGGTATGTAGCTTAAGGATTGTTGTATGCACTATGGTGATATGTATGCCTTGCATTCTATTGATGTTATGGTTACATACATGATAGATGCTAGTTGATTAGTATAGCCATATGCACATGTGTCAGATGGTCATGAATGGTAATAACCTGTGGTTGTATGCATTGTTATTGATTGTTTTATGTTAGATAACTTGATAACTATGTTATATGTTAAATTATTGTTGTTATATGATAGTTAGCTTGATGACTAGGTTATATTTTATTGATGAGAATGTTATATGTTAACTTATTGTTGTTATACGATAGTTAGCTTGATGATTAGGTTATATGTTTTTTATGAACATGATATATAACGTGTTGTTGTTATATTCTAGTAACTTGATGATTAGGGTTATTGCATTAATATCTTGATGTTATGTGTATCATACTAAGATTGATTGTACTATGAAAATGGTTAGGGTTATGAAATTCAAGTATGAGCCAACATATTTGTGATATTGTGTTGTACTAATCTAGATTGATTGTACATATGTGTTTTTTATGCATGAATGAAAAATGTTTAGAGCTTGTGATGTGAACATGTTAGTTAGTTACTGTTATGGGTATCATGATCTTATTTGTGTTTGAGTTGATATGTTGTGAAGTTATATTGTGCTAATCTAGATTGACTGTGTAGACAAGATAACCACCCCTGAGATACATTAAGGTATGAGCTTGCTTATGTTGTCTACTTTGTGCTTGATTGTTTGATTATGATGTCTATTTGGTGTTTCAGTGTTTGGTGTTTATTATGTCGTCTAATTGACTTATTTAACATGGTATGTTTTCAATTTGGTTGAATGTTTGATGAATTGAATAATATGAGTATGTTTTCCAATGATCTTGTTTTAAGATGATTGTACTAATACATGTTTTGATATAGTTGATACATACTTGAGTGTAGTAGGTGATAGTTGTAATATTATGTCTAATGACTATGATGTGACTATCAATTATGACATGATTTCTAGTCTTGGTAAAGGTTGATTTCAAATCCATAGATAGGATTGTCTTGATATTTGGAACATGTGTTTAACATGTGTAAATAGTTCAGGAAATATGCTTGGTATTAACATGACAAGGTAATAGTTTATGTGTTTATATAACTAACAGTTGAGTGATGTGACAACAGATAGTAAGCCTCGAGTCCAATAACGTAAAAAGGTAGAAGAAAGGAATTGGGTAAGAATTCCTTTGGCTATGTTTAGAAACCCTAATTCCACATGAATGAGTGATTTTCATACAGGAAGTCCTCTTAACCTTGATTTTTTCTGAGATTATGTGGATATGTGCTATAGTCATGAACATGTATTTGACACGTATATCAATTAGTTTCTAGTTATGTATGGATTCATGAAGGGAATTAGAGCCACTTGAGTAATGCCATAGACATGTTTAGTTACAAGGAAATTTGTTTGACACAACAAGGTAAAGTAAGTAGTACGTTGTTATGTTTATTTATGCACTGACAATTATGCGTTCATGGAAATATGACGCAGGGGATTGCATGGCACAAAGATTGCCAAAAGATCTTTAAGAAGGCTCAGGTTAAGCTTTCTTTTAGAAGAACTAGGAACCATGGGGATTGAGTCATGGTGTATGTTTTTATTCTTATTCTTTTGGTCTATTGTGATTTTCTTGCACTTGATTTTCAGTTTTGTTATGTCAAGTGCATGGTCATGCCACTTTGTTTGTGGTTTCGTCTTGTTATTGGTTTTCATGATTTTCTTCTTGTTTGTTTCTTGTGCTTTCCTTTTATGTTTGTCTTGGGAATTGGTTGAGAACGTGGAAAGTTAATTGAGTTGAGGTAGAAATGAATGAAACCTAGTAGGTGATGTAAGGTATGGATGAAACTTGGGACATGTATAAGGGCAGTTGAAGGCAAGAGTATGATAATCAGTTAGATTGGTTTGGTCCATTGGTGTAGATAATGGTAGTAAAATCATGAGAAAGGTAATAGGAAAAGGTGAAGTAAATGGATTTGCGGCATCATATTCCTTGGCTATGTTGAGAACTGTTGCTCTTGATGTTACACATGTGTTGAATGCATAAAGGGAGTTCTCTTAGCCTTGAGCTTATGATATCTAGTAATTACGTTGTGATTGTGATTATGCTAAGGTTTATAAATGTATATATGTATGTATGTCATCTATGAAAGGGTCATCATGGATCATGACTATTTTATGCTAATGTTTATATGTACATATGTATGTATGTATGTCATTGACTGACTAGATCATTATTAATTTATGTTGATGTTTATATGTATGTATGTGTATGTATGCATATCATTGTCTGATATGATCATGATTGTTTTGGCTAGTGTTTATGTATATGTATGTATGTATCTATGCCATTTTCTGACAGGGTTTTCAGGGGTTATTCTTGTAGAGGAATGATTGCTTATGCAGGTGAACGGCATGACAAGGTTCCTGGTCTTATGATAATCAAGTGGGAAGAGTAGTCATGACAAATATATGAGGTTAGTATCATGTGGATATGAATTGATATTGTATGCTTGTATTATGCCTATGTTTATGTTATGACAGGTAACACTAAGGGATACATCAGCGAAATGAAAGTAGTGTGGTTTGTGACATGTTGGGACAAGCTTGGATAAGGCAATGGAAGCAAGGTTTCTTGGTATAGACAATGTGATTTTGGATGTGAGGTACTATTATTGTGCATATGTTGTATATGTTGTACATGTTGCATCTGTGATGTTGTGCACGTACGATGTTGTGTATATATAGTGTGTGTACATGTTGTTTATGCAATGTTATGTATAAGGTGGTACAGGTAGTCTTGAGTGAATATTGCATATGTAGTGCTCGGTATAGATGGTGTTATGTAAATGATTGGATATGCAGTGTTGTGTACATATCAAACTGTGTGCATGAGGGATATGCTATGTTGTGTGCATATGGTGTTGTGCGCATGTTGGATATGTGGTGCTGTGTTTAGATGACGTTATGTACATGTTGGATATGAAGTACTATGTACATCTGTTGTTGTGTGCATGTTATACATATGGTGCCATGTACATATGGTGTAGTGTGCATGATTGTAAAAGTGATTTTGTGTGCATGTGGTGTTGTGTACATGTTGTACAAGTGACATTGTGTGTGGATGGTGCTATTTACAAGTCGTCCATGTGATGTTGTGTACATGTGGTGTTGTGTACATGTCGTGCATATGGTACTGTGTACATGTGGTATTGTGTACACATTGTACAAATGGTGCAATGTACATGTGGTGTTGTGTACATATTGTGAAATTGGTGCCATGTACATGTGATGTTGTGTACATGTCATGTAGGTGGTGCGGTATATAGGTGAACTGTGTACATGTTGTACATATAGTATTGGTGTACATGTGGTATTATGTGCATATCATAAATGTTGTGTTGTGTACATGTGGTACTATGTATGTGCATTGTATAGTCGTGGTATTGTGACATGTGTATTCGTTGTGTTGTGCTCTGTGTACGTATGTGGATTGTGTTGCACACCGAATGTAGAAGTATGTATGTGTTGTGTTATACACCGAATGTAGGTGTATGTATGTATTGTGTTTTATCGTACACCAGATGTAGGCATATGTATTGTGTTTTGCATACACTGGGTGTAGGTGTATGTGTTGTATGTCATGTGTAGGTGCATGTATTGCATGGTGTGGTATGTTGTGTGTGGTTGTCTGTGTGAGATGCACACTATGTGTATGTGCACATAGTTGAGGAGAAGACATTGGATTTTGTTGGGTGTGGTAACCGATTTAGAGTGCTTATGGAATAAGGACAAACTTAGAAGCTAAGGATTGATTAAAGGATAAGCATCATTATTTTACTTTAGTTTTATTATGCGTGTGATTTATGATTTTGGCCTATGATGATTACATGTGATATATGATTCTGGCATATGATGTTTACATGTGATTTATGATTTTGATCTATGATGGTTGTATTTTGAGCTAACTTGACGTGATATGTTTATACATGATGATTTTATCAAAGACGGTAGTTGACTTGTTGTGACATGAAGTAAAGAAGATTGCAAGTGTACCTTATTGACGAGCTACCAATGAGGTATGATGTGAATATATTTCAATTTATTTAAAAAAATGGAAGTTATGTGATTAGTACAGGAAGCATGAAAATTCTTGATTGGATGATGGAAACTATCTGCAAGAATTAGCGGCATCAGTTAAAAGGAATTGGGATAGGCAGTAGTATGCTAGGAAAACACTTCAGGAGCAGGGCCATTGTGGGACATTGGTACCCTATAGTGTCCATTGATTTCCATCAGCATGATATGACTGGAATGATGGTTTTAAGGCATGGATATGCATTGGTTTTTGTATCTTTTGATGCAAGGAGGCCTTGCCAAGGCATTGAATACTCGAAGTGGGGGTGCCAACGAAACTTGGAAGGTGGGTGATTGCATGGAAGGGGTTGACCAGATTGCCCTAGGGACTATGTAGCCGAGAATGAAAGACACGGGATGGATTTTTTTTGCCATTAGCATGGCCATATGGAATCAAATGCATATTGGGTGTGCGCCCTAGAACAATGAGATAGTAACTGATTACTAAGAGGACAAGTGGCACAAAATTATAGTGCTAGACATTAGATGCAAGATTCCTAGGAAGGAGGTGAATCCTGGTATTACTTTGAGTGTGGAGGTGTGAGCCTCTGGATTCCCTTGTTGTGGATGTAGACATCATATCCTTTTTACTTGTTGGTTGAGAGAATGTGTATATTATTATAAATATTGTATCAAGCTGTATTTATAAAGCTCCATATTTCCTCAAGTTTTGCACTAGAAAAAAAGGTTTGCACCTCGAGAGATTGGATCCTTGTCAGTGCTTGATAGATCTAGGGTTAAGATGGATCTAAGTTAGTTAATATGAAATTAAAGTAGTTTTTATTTGATATTATAGTCTTAAAAATTAAAATTTCTCTTCAAATGAATTTCTAATTGCAATTAGATCCAATTAGATTCAATGAATAGATTTTTTAAAAATACATAAAATAATTTTTTTATTAAAAAATATATTTTTAAAACTACAAATAAATAATGCAAAGATGGATCACCTATACACCATGTGAGGATGAAGAAGTGTTTAAGGAAGGATAACCTTTCAACCAATCTTTAAGATCCTTTCAATCCCCTATCACCTGTAAGTTTAGATTGTTTGACACAATTAAGATGACTAACATAAAAAATCGATTCATATTATTGTAGTACTTGTTAGGTAGTTGTGCTTTTGTCGCAGACTAAATTAGTCATTCATGTTAGTCATTTTTAGTTGTGATACTTATTAGCTACTCACATATTTTAACCTACAAATAAATTAGTGATTTATGTTAGTCATTTTTAGTTCAGTCACTTAAGATTGCTCATTCTTGATAGTATTTTCACTTGGAAAAGATATGGTGACTAACTTTTTTAGTCAATTTCGTATTTTCTACTAGTGCATAGACAATATGATTATTTGGTGGGTGAAGAAAATGTGTATGTGTGTATAGGTGGTTATTATTGTAAATCTCATAATGAGTTATGTTATAAAGCTCCAGTAAATGGTATGTTTGTCATGTTTTAGCAGATGGTCATTGTAAATACTATAATGAGATGTGTTATAAAGCTCCATAGATAGTATGTTTTGTTTTTAGCAGTCTTGTTGGTTATAGGTGTCATTGAAAATCGGGGACGGTGTTCCCGTAAGGGGGAGGGTTCTGTAACAACCCTGGTTAAAAATTCATGTAAAAATATATAAGACCACGTTCATGGGACACGTAATCCAAGATGAATGGTGGTAAAAACATCCTAGTGGGTGTTCATTTTGGTTATTATGGGTAAGGAAATTGGCAAAGGCAATGGCAAAGGCATTGGAAAGACAAAATGACATTTTGGCACATTTATTTAAGAAAATATTGGAAATTAGGAGAAAAGGAAGGTAGAAAGTCATAGGTTGCATGTGAGGAGGTCATTGAAGGAAAATAATGGATAATGAAGAAAATAGAGGCCTCATTGATAAAAGGGCTTCTGAGGATCAGTTGGAAGGCTTGGTTAGTGTAATATTTTGAAAGGTTTTGGTGGAGATGTCTTCTATTCTCTCTCTCTCTCTCTCTCACTCTTGGGCACTTAGAGTTTTCTTGGAGCACTCTTGGAGAGTGTGGCATACATGGAGGTTTGGATCAAGAAGGAAAAGGAAGAGCATGAAAGCACAAGAGGACATCAGGATCAACACCTACATTCTATTTTTCTTGCAAATACATAGTTGCATGTATGTTTTCCTCACTAGTTTTGACATGCATGACATTTGCATGTGGTTTATTAGTCATGAGATGTCATTGGCATGGAGGATGGCTAGGATTGATAGTGGAATTTCCTAGCCTTTCCATTTCCTGGATAGCCATGGTGATTGTGGATTTATTTCTTTGTTTTGTTTTGGTGGGTTCTCATGTTTCCTTAGCTTGGGTTGAGTTACTAGTCCTGGAAGCTCTGGTTGGATAAATGCTCTGGAAGCCCTTTAACAACTTAGGTTGAGTTACTAGTACTGGAAGCCTTAGTTGGAAAAATGCTTTGGAAGCCCCTGGTGGGTTGAGTTACTAGTCCTAGAAACCTTGGTTGGACAAATGCTTTGGAAGCCCATAATAAGCTATGGGTTGAGTTACTAGTCCTGTAAGCCTTAGTTGGACAAATGCTTTGGAGCCCTGGAAGGCTTGGATAGAGACCAATATGATGATGGTTTTGTGATGTCTGACCATGAGGAGAAATCACTATTTGACAGGTTGAGATCGATGGCCTCTAGAAGCTATGGACGGTTTTGGATTGATGTGTTCTAGGATATCCCACATTCATGCTTGGAATATGGCATGGGGGTGAATGGCTAAAGAGAGATTTGGCTTAGCCATTCTATGGTCATCTAGAACGTGGAAGTCTAATCCCGGGTTTGAATTTTACATCATCAATATGAGGTTATTTCTCCTTGTATTTCTATGAGTATTATACTAGTTTTTGTGTGGATCATATGGTTGTGATTTGCTTTGTATTTATGTTGCTATCATGCTAGTTATATATATGTTTTATGACAATATATATGTATGGATCTCATCATGTTTCCACTTCTAAATGAATGAACAATGTATCTATGACCTAATTCATGAAATGGAATTTAATGTGTTAATGCATCAATGCTTCTTAGAGATTCTCAACAAAGTATGAGACCCCTATGCTTAGATATATTATCTACTCCTGTAGATTACATATTTGTGATATGTTTGAGGAAACGCCTGTCATGGCTAGTAGTGGTCTAGTGAAGGTTTTGTTTAAGTAATTGTATTTGTACTGTCATTTCCATGTTATCTTACTATTCTGAAATTGTCATTCAATTCTGAGTAGTGGTCAGAATTCTGGGCTTGAAAAGTGCCTTAAATGCCTTTGACTTTGGCATAGGTATGTTGGAAATAGTCCTTGGATGTAGGCATGCAAGCTTGTGGGAGTGTCCAAAGCTCTCTAGACATTGGCATGCCCATAGTATGGGAGGTCCACAGGTGAAGTAGTCTAAAAATTTAGTGGGACTCAAGGACTGGTTAGCTGAAAGGTTGTTCTTAGGAGTCCTAATGTTGATGTTGAAGGTATGTATGGTGTGTTTCCATTGGTTCCACATCCTTAATGTGACTTAGGAGGTCGAATCATATCATAGTAGCTTCTCATCAGATTTTTACCCTGTTTGGTTGGTTACTTGGGTAGATGTGGGAGGCGGGTGTTACATCAAAGTTCAAGATTTAGTATTGACTTTGATATATCATTTTTATTTGGCATTTGATACATAAAATATATCAATGCTTTCTCCATATTTATGTGCCAATGTTTTTATTTTATGTTGTTGTTACTTTATTTCAAATTAAAAAAATGAATATATATGTACTTTCTAATGTTTTCCATAGCTTTTTTTGCTAATGTTTTGGAGAAGATGTTTTCTCAACTCTATTCAATTTTTTGTTGATGCGAATGTTATCAACATTGATTAAAACATCAACCCAACATGCAAATTATTTCTTATATCAATCCATTCCATTAACCAATAATTTAATTTAGCATTGGCATAACAAAAGAATACAATTTTCTTACTTAAGCAAGTCGAAGTCTCTATTATTAATTCAATGTAGTGAATGTCCTAGTTTACACAAAAAAATTATCTATACAAATGGTTTTCTATCTCACTATTCCCATAGCCAAAAATATGATCAATTAACGGTTTTTATTTATTTTTCATTTTCTCATCCACACATACAATGGAAATTGGGAATCCAATATTTCATATCATTTGTCTTAATTAATATGAATACAATGTAAAAAGTTTACCTAAATCTCATATAAATCAATATACTTCCATTTCAAACTCGATGTAAATGGGATGCCCACTATGAGTATTAAATTTCCTTAATAAATATATTTTCCTTCCAATAATAAGATCATGCTAATGGACTTCCGAGTCTAGGCATTGCATTTCAAATTTACTTCCAAACATCACACAAATGGGTTTCCCATATACGCTATACTTCAAATTTTCCTCCAAACATCATACAAATGGGTTTCCCACATGTGCTATATTTCAAATTCAAGAAAAATGATTTACTCAATTTGAGCGTAAAATTTATACAAATCAATATCCAAAATCAAAACGAAAATTAAAATAGCTTATTGAAAATTAAAATTGTATGCGGATGTTATCCTAGGTGGTTGGGACAGTTCATTAATGACTTCCCCACCCTGGTTCAAATTGCGATATAGATGATATGTTGCCATCTATTGATGCAACGATGATGTAATGATGTTGTAATGATGATGTAATATATATGTGTTTCTTTCCAGGGGGTCGCACTCCTTTTTAATTTTTTTTAAATATCTTATTGAAATTTGTAACATTTACGTCATACTTCTCCTTTTATTTAAATGTAATTTCAGAAAGAGAAAATATGCCTATAATTTACTTCCATACAATTGTAAAGAAAAAAGGTTTACCCGAAATGGGAGTGATTTATCCATACTCTTCACTTGCTTCATTACACATGAAAAGACAAATAACTCCCCAATTTGGCAATGATTTGTTTGTACCCATCATTTTTCTTAAATACAAATGAAAATATGCAACAGTTTTCCCATACACTTCAACTTATTTCCTTCTAAATAAAATAGAAGGAAGATGCTTTATTTCCTCCTAATTGAAAATAGAAAGAAATGCTTTATTTTCTCCCAAATAAAATAGAAACAAGATGCTAAATATGAGCAGAGACTTTCCCATATAAAATGGAAAGAAGATGCTAAAAGTGGGAAATTGTTCTACCGTGTTTGAATGCAGGGGAAAGACTACTGCCATACTACCACACAATTAAACAATGATTTTACCCACCAAATTTTTCTACCCACTTTTGAATGAAAAGTAAAAATAACTGCAAAGAAGGGTAACAATTTTCCAAACCAAATTGTTCTATTTGCACATGAATTCAAAGGAAAATAACCACATAATTGGTGTCGATTTTCCCACCCAAATTATTCTATTACTCCTTAACGAAAAGGAAAATGTACACTGCAGATGGAAAATCATTATTCCCACAGAAAAATATATTGCCAAAGAAATGCCAAGATTTACATTAGTTTACATTTCCAATTCCAATTTGATTCACCCACATACAAAATTGAATAATAAGGATCTTGAACCTTGAACAAGCATAAATTGACTAAACATGGAATGCCAATTTTTGGGCATGATTCATCCCATGCAAAATGATTTTCTTCAAATAAATTTACATGTAGGAGGATGACACATTCTAGGCATTGACCTGTCCACCAAAGTGGATTTTTCCAAATATATGAATGCAATGTCAAAAAGTCCCCGAATTTAGCTTTCTGATATGCCCATCATTTGGTTTATCCATACCTGTTTTCAGTATAAGAGGATTCTAATTATTTATTTATTTATTTATTTTTCAGATGAAAAAAGCAATATATTTAGTCATGAAATAGTTACATATTTTTCATGCCGAAGCGTCCAAAAACAATAACATATTAGAGATAGTAATATCTGTGATCGTGCATTCATACAATTGTATTCCTAAAGGCACTCCGTGTGGAGAAATTTTGACCCATACTAATAGTGAATTTCAAAAAGATCTTAGTATAACAGTAATAGCATGTATAGCTGATAATAGGCATTTTATGGCACATCTGAAATGTTGTAACTAGTTAAAAAAACAGAGAATACCAGAGAATATCTATATGATATCAAAAAAGAAATATATTAGGATTAGAAAGTTATCCTGGTAATGGCAGTATCCTGGCCTCCAACGAAGTGTCACCTAGATTGATCTCTATGTGAATACCATCCAGTTTTTCCCTGATGCCTTTTTTGGAGAGACAGTCTGCATCTATATTGAAATCCCTGCTAATATGCTGAATGGAGGAGTGTTGGAAAGAACTCCAGAGTGTAGTGATCTGTTGTAGGAAGCCTTGTATGGAGGATTTGCAGATGATAGCCTTGCCTCAGACATAGTCTATGAAGGCCTTTGAGTCACCATATACGTGGATAGATAGAATATCCACAAAAAGAGAAATCCAGAGAAGTCCCCATAACGCCATTGCCTTAGCCTTTGTATTGGTGCACCTACCCGCACCCCAGTGAACATGATATGTCAACTCAAGGGAAAAGAGGATTATGAATCCACATCCACATGTGCTGCATTATGATGCGCCATCAAATAACCCTACAGGGTATATGATCTCAGGGCCAGTTTTAGCTTTTTCGGACTTTATACTAGATATGACAGCATGTAGTTGAGCATATATTTTACTTCTGATTCTTTTCAATACCAATGCACGGTTTTCTCGGTAGTCATTGAAAATAATATTGTTCCTCAATCTCCAGATCTCCCAAAGGAAATAGGAGGGATATAGCATCATGGATTGTGCTGATTACTCCACCATTTAAGACAGTCAGTAATGCAAGTGAACTGTGGGAGCTAGAGTCCATATGTGGCACCCAGGTTTTGCCAGATATTAGAAACCATGGAACACATGATTAACATTTGCCAATTATATTCTTCCACACTTATGCATAGAACACAAAACCCAGGTCCGGACCAACTTCTTTTTTGAACGTTTGCTCAAGTAAAAATTTTGTTTGTCTAGACTAACCAGAGGAAAAGAGTGTTTTTTGTAGGTATGTGGGAGTTCCAAAATTTTGTAAAGAAACATAATTGAGGATGAATGGCATTCAAACAGCAGAGTTTTTTGTATGTGTCTACCACCATAATGTTGTCTCCCTTCTTTTTGCCTCACCATGCGATTGAGGCTCTTTCCAAGTCCCTGTGGATCCCAGACAGCTGTAGTTGTGTGTGGACCTTTTCCCATTCCACAACGGTCTGTCCATAGAGTCCCAACTCCGTGGAACGCTTAAAAATTGGGAAACTATTATGCCAATTCATAATGACTTGTTGCCAGAAGAAAATGCCCAAGTAATTGAGACCATGTATGAAGGGGTATGAGATTGCGTCGATGTCGTCAAGTCCCCAAATGCAGTCCTGACTAGTTGTAATATGATATTCAGTGCCCATTCTCCATGTAAGAAGTGATAGAAAATGATGACTAATCTTTGTAAAGCTGCGCCAGACTGAAGAGCCTGAGTTATAACCAACGCACCCAGACCTTAAAATCAATGTATTTCAGGTATTTATGTTTTATAATTTGACTCTAGGTGCCTCCTCCAAAGATCCCATGCCATAATGATTTGAGAAAAAGAGCATGTCCAAATCTTTTCAAATGCAGGATGCCCCAACCTCCCAATCGCTTTGGCGAAGAGATATGTTCAATTTTTGTGAGATGGTATTTGTGCTTTTTGCCACATGTTGAATGAAATGAAATGAGAAATGATCCCATTTAGTTTCTTGATGATGGTGATGCGCAGGTGGAATAAGTGTGCCCAGTATACACCCATTTGAGTTATCACAGCCTGAGTGAGAGTGAATCGCCGTCCCATAGAAAGACTGTTGAATTCCCAGCTCGATATTTTCCTATGAAATTAGTCAACAAGCCATTATTAGTCTATAGTCCTGTAGTTACAAGGCTTAATATGGAAACCAAGATATTTCATCCCACCAGACATGTTCTCGGAAGCAATCCCAAATAGATTAGTAATATAATCAGTAATATCCATATCACCGTGATTATGGACAATAGAAGATTTATTTTGGTTCATTATTAAGCTAGTAGCATTTTCAAATTTAGTTAAAATGTGGAATAGGTGTAGCCAAGAAAACCAGTTGAGGATCCCCATGATGAGCACATCATCGACAAAGAAGCTATGAGAGATTTGAATATTTTTTCCGATATAGAGTGGTAGGAAATGTACTCCAGCAACAACATTTGATATGTGAGACTCAGTCCATCCAAAGCTATTATAAATAAGAGGGGTGAAAGAGAAAAACCATGTCGAAGTCCCCTCCCAGCCTTAAAGTATGTCATCGGGTATCCATTTATAATCACTACGAGTTGTACATTTGATATGCATGGCATGATCCACTTAGCAATAGAGGATTGAATGCCCACCTTGTGGAGGACCAATCGTAAATAACCCCAATCCAGGCAGTCAAAAGATTTTTTAAGATCCACCTTCATGATTGCAATAGTTAATTTTTTAGTATTAATAGAATGTAGACATTCTTGTGCCATAGCAATGACATTGTGTATTTGTTGTTTTTTAAGAAAAACAAATTGTTTTGGGGTAATGAACGCATAGAGAGTGAGCCGCAAATAGTTTGAAATGATATTGGAGATAATTTTATAAGTAAGATTACATAGTGAAATGGGGTGGAAGTCTGTGAAGGAATGTGAAAGAGGCTTCTTTAGAATCAATGCAATATAGGTGGAGTTTAGGATGGGATGAACATATCCCTGTACCCAAGATTATTCGACCAGGTTTACCAGATCTTCTTGAAAGAGGTCAACGAAATGAGTGAAAAGTTCAACTTCCAACCATCAGGGCCAAGACTCTTGTCGCCTTTGAAATATTTGAGAACCTCTAGTATTTCCGTCGTAGAAATAGTTACGTATAGTGATTGATAAGCATCATCGTCGAACATGTTGGGGTAGTGTTGTATCCCCAAAATTTGATCCTCAGGGTAGTCCAATGTTCTTCGACAGTAGGCTTGCTGAAAAAAAGAGGTGGCAGCCTGATTTATATCTTTTTTTGTTTAGCATTTATTACCATCTGAGTCATAGATCTCCCATATACAGTTGGTTCCGCGCCTATAATTAGCATATTTGTAGAAGAAATTAGTGTTCTGGTCACCTTCCCGAATCCAGATAGATCTGCTCTTTAATCTCCATGTGGTCTCCTTTATGAGTAACAATGCCTACCTTTTTAATTCCAATGCATGTATGCGGTTGTGGATGTCATCCGGGAGAGAGTGTTCACTTAATTATGGGTGAATCTCTAGGAGTTCTCTATTAACAGATGCAAGTTATCTATTCAAGCGCCTCTTATTTCTTATCTCCCCCCACTTGGTCTCCATCTACAAGATCGCCAACTTATCAAGAAAAAACCTCATATGAGAGGGATGTCGATTCACTTCTCTGCTCCAGACATCCTTGACAAGATCAGTATAGGCAGGATCCTCCAGCCAAATACAGTTAAATTTGAAGGGCAAGCCACCACAGTATTCATCCCTATGCTGGTGGAGAGCGATGGGGTGATGGTTTGATATACGACTGAGACCAACCCAAGTCGCTCAATGATCTATTCATGTAGGAGGAAGTGGTCAAGTTGCTTAGCAATGTAAATCTCACCCAATTGTCCATTATCCCAAGTGGGAATGATAGTGGAGGGGAAAATATCCACCAAGTTATGATACATGATAATATTCTTAAGCCTATCTGCCATGACATCGACTCTTCTGGTGTGGCCCCAGATCTCATGTGCACCAACAGTGTAATTTAGGTCTCCCGCCATGACAAGAGAAGAAAGGTCAAGTAACTCTGACTCAACCAGATGTTGCCAAAAGTGCTCGCGATTATGGTATGGAACATACATTGAGTATATGGATGTGGCCCAAGAGGCTAAGATTGTATCTAGCTAAGAGAATCCCAACAAAACAGGAGAAAGCCCTGACCTTGACACATCTGGGATCCCAGATTGCTATCAAACTACTGGAGAGGGTGTGTGCATCTGTAGCAGCCAAGTGCTAGTTTGGAAGCATTTTTTGAAAGTATACAATCAACTGGGGAGTAATGTGGATAGTTTCTTGAAGAAGAATAATATAGGGGCGAATGGAAGAGAAGAGATCCTTTAGGACCAAACATTTAGGGGCAGCCCCTAGACCCCTCATATTGAGGGAAAGAATAAAGGTCATATTTCTCCTTGAGTGAGCTTCTATGCTCCAAGGGCCCAAGTACGAATAGAATCAACAATGGTAACATCAATAAGGGCATGAGAGTCAGTGGGACATAAAGATGGAGGGTAACATGGTCGTCCACGAAAGTGCCTGCTATCCTGTGGCTTTTTGTGATGAATAGTGATGTTACCGACAGATGTAGGGTTGATGTGGGGGGATGAGGGGCTAGGTTGTTTGTGGATGGTGAGTGACCGGATGCCCAAAGTTTTCTTCTGGAGGAGGAAATCCAGGTTACTATCCATGAAATTCATGGTAGAGTTGAAGGGTGAATGTGGCGATATAGTGGTTGGGTTAGAAACCGGGGAGGAGGGAATGTTGCGTGGTGGAGACTTTGACAGGATATACATAATGTGTGTGGAGGAGAGAGGTTCACGAAGTGCCGGATGTGGTAGAGCGTTAGGTTGTGGTGACAAATAGTCACATGGAATGGGAATATGAGGAGAAGTCCTGTGAATAGTGGCGTCATGTGAAAGGGGATACGACTCTTCAGAGTGAAGCGAAGAGGATAGTATGGGTATAGGTGCAGATTATAATGGAAAACAAGTAGAATTATGGAATGATATGCCGTGAGTAGAGGGCAGAGAAATACTTGCAGGATGTGGAGAGTCGAGGTCGTGCGATGGAGTCCTAGACCCCCCATGCGACGAAGCATTAGCGAATACACCTTTGGCCTATTTCCATAAACCGTTCCAAGGATGTTGAGTTGTCATAGGTCTCGGGCCCCAACGCTGAGGACAATGGGCCAGTAAGTGTCCTATGTGATGAAAATTTAGACATCGGAATGCGATGCCCCAAAAGTCTAATCACTGAATCAATTTTGTATCACTCCAGCTGAGTGAAATGTGGTCCAGAAAGACCCATCTATATTTGTTTTCAATGCGAATCCATGCCACCCTTTTGTCAGGTGCCCCAAGACACCAACGATCCACATACACGAACTTTCCAATTGTATTTCCAATGTCGGTGAAGACATGCTTTGACTAGAATTTGATGGGGAGGTTGGGAAGCTTAATCCAAATGAGATTATTCTGTGGATTTTCCTTCAGCGGGTTGAAGCCAATGTACCAAGGGTATAAAGCTAGGAAACTATGCCCTTTAACCCAAGGAATGGATTTAGTTTTAATGAGGTCTTCCTGACAGAGAAAATGGAAGTTGTACCATCCCTTGAGCAGACAAACCACCATAGGCACGTAATTAAGCAGAATTCTCCATTTTGATTTTAACTAGACTAGCATGTCCAAGTCCTTTATTTTGGCAAAGTGCCGCTTCCCAACCAAAGAATGTTTTTGAAGGCTAATTACATGATCACTAAGGAAATCTTGTCCAAAATCCAAAGCAAGCGTAGGTTCTATAATTTTAAAAATGCAGTTGTTGGGGTGGCAAGTTTGACGTTCATGAACCATGTGTGCACGTCCATGCAGCGATGAGGGTGCATGTGAGCCATCTGGCATTGTATGCGATGGAGAAGATGAAAGCCCATGTGTTCAAAGGAGGTGCCCCCCGCCCGAATGTATTTTCAGCATCCACCATGGCTCAGATGAGCGCTTCCTATGCCGAGGTGTCCAATGCTTGAATGTCCATTGCCATGTGATGAGAAGGAGAGTGTCAAAGCAACTGGGAGAGTGTAGGAGGAAAATGATAAAGAGTGTTCATAAGGTGGGTGAGAGTTAAATGAGTCACTGATAGGGAATGTCTAGGGATACACTGTGTCAGATCCGCAATAAAAGGAGCATCACAAGAGTTACCCACATGGGTGAAGACAGATTGAGACGCCGCCAGTATTGAAGTCCAATTGAGGAAAGTACCTGGAGTTAGGAGAAGAATAAATATATAAATGGAGATGGACGGAGGTTGTAGATCCCAATTTAGGATGAACAGATTGTGACTGTCAGAATAGAATGTGGGATTGTGATCCCAGTCGTGTCATTACAGAGAGGGAAAATCTTTGTTGAGAACTTTGAAATCTTTCTAGAATCAAGCGCAATGATGTGCCAAAAAATGTTGTAGGTCAGAGCCGAGTATGGAAGGCAGATAATGTTAGACATAGGATCAAAGGATATGAGTCAATCAATGCCCATCACAGTAGCAACAACAATAGCAACTTGGGCATGTCCACCATTTGTTGCAAAGACGAAAACCAAAAGAGATACACGAGAAAGATATCGTTAATGAACTATGCCAGTGATGATAGAGAATATTGTAACTACTGATATGGAGACAATCAGCCCCCCCAAGAGGGACTGATGATAGATGATATGGCTGAGGTCACTCTAGAAGGGGGATATGGACGTCTGGGAGGGGATAGAAGGTGTGGATGAATTATAAAAATAAGGAGGTAAGTGGTTATGCCAAGAAGAATGGAAATATGGAGGACCTCAAAGTGCGCAATAGATATGAGAGTTTAAAAGGGATTGAATGTCATGAGGTGAATGCAAAATAACAATGGAAAAGGTTATAAAACTAGATATGCAAACCTAAAACTTGTTAGATGTTGCCATAGTAGGACACCGTGCTAATGACCCAAAGCATGTAGCACTGAACAAACTCCATAATCCCTACCAGATACGATCCCCACGCATACCAACGGAAATCCCATACCACCTTTTCCTTATTGCATTATTGAACTAGACATCTTCTCTTCTCCAAGAGGATGCTAATTGTTATAAATGCATATACACAAAATTTCAATGCTAACATTTAAATAAAAACCACACATAGCTACAGTTTGTAAAATGGCTAACAAATGGTTAACCATTCATAATGTAATGCTTATACATTTTAAATCAATTCAAAGCATGTTAACAAGATATAAATTTTAATAAATATCAAATTCTTACAAGTCACTCAATTTGGCTCAATTTGTACGAAAGTTGAAGAAATGATCTAAGCTTAAAGGCAAGTAGCCTCTTATCTATTTTAAATGTGGAAAAATAGGTCATTATGCAACAAAATGTCCTCATAAACATGATAGTGATGATGAAGGAAATTATAAAAGAATGACACACAAAATGAAAGGGTTAAATAAGAAGAACTTCTTCTCTAAGCAAGATGAGTCTGATGAGGATGAGTTTATGGTCATAAAAAAGGAATCAAATGAGGAAAGTGACCATGATGAAAGCCAGGAAACATTATGCATGGCATTCATAAATGATGATGACTCAGGGATGGAGGAAATTTAGATGAATTGTTAATAAGTACCAATGAAGAAAATGAGAAACTACAGAATAAAATCGTTTCTCTCAAAGTGGAAAATGAGGAAACAAGAAGGAGGGAAGATCTCTTGGAAGCAAAGCTAAAAGAAAAATAAGAGACTTGTGAAGAACGTGAAGCCGAAATAATGTCTCTAAGAAAGGATTTGGAGCAAATTAAAAAGGGCTGTAAAAGCTCTCAAATACTTGAGACTATTCTAAAAAGTCAAAAACATCAACATGACAAGTCTGGAATAGGTTTCAAATGAGAATCCTCAAGCACTAAGAATAGTGCAAAAAGCTATGCCGATACACTCTCCTGCAATCCAAAAGAAGAAAAAGTATGTTATCAAAAGCACATTCCAGATCCGAAGAATGAAGAGAGAATTACTCCAAAGAATAATTTGGAGTCGAATCATGGATACTACAGCAAATACAAACCTCTATTCCACCAAGGGCCCATCTCAAATCCAAAGAGTGAAGCAGGAGTAATTCCCAGGAAGGAAATCAACTCAAACCGTAACTGTTTCAACAGGTACAAAACCATCTTTCTTGGACACTGTTTTCATTGTAAAAACTTCGGTTATCAAGCCAGACATTGCATGGCTCACAGAAGTGAAATGCCAAAGCTAAAGGACCAAATAATCAATTCATATGCCCCAAAAAGGCAGGGACAAATCAAAACCTTCAATTCATTTGATCCCTTGACCAAATTTGATCTCATTTTCTCATTCTGCTACAATAATGGACACTATGAACAAGACTGCCCACTCAAAGGAAGAAACACAAGTAGTAATAATTCCAACATGGATAAATGTGGTCTGGCTCTATATGCTCAAAATAATGGAAATCATTGGTTTGTGGACAGTGGGTGCTCCAGACACATGACAAGAGAAAAAAGTAATTTTGTCTTATTGAGCAAAAGGGAAGGGAATGTGTCCTTTGGAAATGGATCTGGAAAAATTGTGGGAAAAGGAATTGTTACTCTGATCAATGGAAAAGGAAAAGCTCAAGATGCTCTGCTAGTAGATAGGCTCAAACACAATATCCTGAGTGTCAGCCAAATCTGTGATCAAGGACATAAGGTTGTCTTTAGCACCAAAGACTATGAAATAAGGAACTCTTCCTCAGGGGAACTTGTGGAAAAAGGGGTTAGAACACCAGAAAAAATTTACATTCTGAACAAGATTCAAGAAAATAAATGCTACCTGAGTCAGACAGGTGAAAGTTGGCTGTGGCACAAGCGACTTGGACATACAAGCTTCGAAAATCTGATCAATATCAGCAAGATTAGAGCTGTACGAGATATCCCAAGGATGTTCGAACCAAATCAAGGAGTATGTGGTCCATGTCAACATGGAAAGCAAATCAAAACCAGCCACGAGACAGAGGATCTCCCTACATCAAAGCCCTTGGAGATCATCCATGTTGTTTGTGTGGACCAACTAGAAATCAGGCACTCCAAGGAGAAAGGTACTTTGTGTTATTTGTTGCTGATTATACTAGAATGATGTTGATATATTTTATAAAGTATAAATCTGAAACTTTTGAGTGTTTTAAGAATCTAAAAGCCTTTGTAGAAAATGAAAAATATTCAAAAATTAAGTGCCTCAGAACAACAGGGGGGAGAATTCACATCAAAAGAGTTTAGTGAGTTCTGTAATATTCATGGAATTAAAGGGAATTCTCTGATGCCAGAACACCTCAACAAAATGGGGTAGTTGAAAGAAGAAACCAAACAGTCCAAGGAATGGCAAGAACAATGTTATTAGCAGTAGACTTGCAGCCAAAATTCTGGAGAGAAGTAGTAGGGACAGCTATCTATACATTGAATCAAACTCAATTTAAGGCCAAACTATGAAAAAAATCCTTATGAGTTATGGAAAGGAATACTTGCTTCAGTGAAGTACTTCAAGATCTTTGGAAGCAAGTGCTTCATAAAAATCAATGATGGCTCACTAGGAAAGTTTGATTCTTCGGTTGATGAAGGGATATTTCTTGGATACTCTACATGGAGTAAGGCTTACAAGTGCTACAATTTTCAACTCAAGAAAATAGTGGAAATCATTGATGTAAAGGTTGATGAACACCCAGAAAAAGAAATTGAAGAACATGAATATGATCTTCTCATTGAAGAAGAAGAACCTAAAGAAGAAGAACCTGAAAAAGAAGAAATAGATGAGGAAGAAGAAGAAGAGGAGAAAGAACCACCTCATACCCCTTCAAAGATGAAGTTTATCTAGAAATATCATCTAGAAGAGCAGATTATTGACAATAGAGATGAAGGGATGCAAGCCAAAGGAAGGGTGACCATTACACCAAAGAGAAATGTTATTGCTCTGCTATCTATGATAGAACTAGAAACATTTGTAGAAGTAGGTAAGGATCCTCACTAGGTAAAAGCCATGGAAGAAGAAATGTCCGAAATTGGGAAGAACAAGACATGGGAACTGGTACCTCGTCCAAAGGGCAAAAAAATAATAAGAACCGAATGGGTGTTCAAAAGTAAAATGAATGAGGAAGGACAGGTTATGAGAAAAAATGCAAGGCTTGTCTACAAAGGCTATTCACAAATTGAAGGAATTGACTTTGAAGAGACCTTTGCACTAGTAGCCCATATGGAAGCTATCAGGATGTTCTTGGCATTTTCTTGCTCAAAAGGATTCAAAATTTATCAAATGGACGTGAAATCAGCATTTATAAATGTGGAACTTAAGGAAGAAGTCTACATGGAGCAACCAGAAGGGTTTGATCTAACAGAAGGAAAGGAGTTAGTCTGTAAGTTGAAAAATGCCTTATATGGGTTGAATCAAGCTCCTAGAGTTTGGTATGCAAGATTGGATCACTATCTACAACAACAAGGCTTCAAAAAGGGAGTGGCTGGAAGTAATCTATATAAAGACAAATGAAGGTAAGTTACTAGTTACTCTTGTTTATGTCGATGATCTGATTTTTGCTAGAAACAATGATGAAATGAGCCATTAATTTTCTCAAAACATGTCAAAGAGTTTGAGATGTCAGCGATAGGAGAGCTGTCTCACTTCCTTGGGCTTCAAGTATCTCAAACCAGAGCATGATTGTATATATCTCAAACCAAATATCTAAAAGACATGCTCAAAAGATGTGGAATGGAGGACTGTACAAGCATGAGCACACCTATGACCAAAAACTACAAATTGAGCAAAGATGATGACTCCCCTCCAGTAGATGCAACTCATTACAGGTTAATAATTGAAGCCCTTCTATACTTAACAACTACAAGACTAGACACAATGCAGGCGATATGAATGGTCAGAAGATTTCAATTGGCTCCCAAACAATCCCATTTATTAGTTATAAAAAGAATTCTCAGATATCTGAAAGGAACTCCTAATTTCGGTCTTTGGTACCCAAGGAGCTTAACACTGACTATAAATGCATACACCAATGTTGATTGGGCTGGAAGTATAGATGGAAAGAAAAGTACTAGTGGAAATGCGTTCTTCCTAGGAGACTGCTTAGCATCCTCGCTCAGCAAAAAAAAATCATCCATATCATTAACCACAGTTGAAGCCGAGTATATTGCTATAGCAGACTGTTGTACTCAGATACTATGGATGAAGGAAGCTCTAAAAGATGTCAACATATGTACAGATCAACTGATTACCATCTGTTGTGACAACACAAGTGTTATTAGTCTCAGCAAAAATCCAGTGATTCACTCAAGGACCAAACACATACCAATCAAGTATCATTTCCTCCATGAGCAAGTAACTGAACAAAACATCATCCTAGAATATATTAGTACTAAGGAGCAGATAACTGATATTTTCACAAAATCTCTTCCTCGAGATCATTCGAACATCCACATCAAAATATGGCGGTTATCTCTTTATCATCACTCAAGTTCATTCATCAAGATGCAATAGGACAGGGGGACCATTTTGACAGGGGGAGTCTATATGCATTCCTTTGCAATTGATGACAAAGGGGGAGAGTAGATGAATATTGCCATCAATAACAAAGGGGGAGATAGTTGAACACAAATTGTCATTTGTGTCAATATGGCAATATTCGAGAAGCAGATTGGGTCAAGAGGAGTAGAATAGAGGCATGAGGAACAAAGTATAAGAGCAAATAGAGCAAACAGAGGATGCAAACAACCATTGGAGCAACTCAGGAACAAGCAGAGCTATAAGGAAGTAGACAAAGCCATTAGAGGAGCGATGGGTGCATTTATATTATTGGGATCTATTGGGCCAAAAAAGAGTTATATGCATGCAAGCACAGGCAAAGGAGCATATATTATATATATGTGTGCTTTTACACTATCGAAGGCAC
>APFE031709222.1:247847-266459 GCA_000404065.3 Pinus taeda
ATATATATATGCATTTAAACACTATCGGTAGCACATAACGTTCGGGGGCCATATATGCTAAAGGAATACATTATCGGGAGCACATATCATATATATGCCACAACCTCATGTATCGGCAGCTAAATCATATATATGCATGCTTTTACACTATCGGGAAGAAGAAAAGGTGGAAAGACTAAGTATAGGCAAATACACTATCAAAGGAGGAAAGTGGATTTGAAACTTAATACACGGGAGCGGTGAGTCATATCGGGTCTGGCACCTAATATCGCATCGCTATAATGAAGTGGTCTACGTTAGCGCCGAGCCTTGAACCCTTGCGACTTTTCATTGCTGATGTATATCACATCGACACTTCGAGAGCAGAGCTACTATGTGTCAAGCAGTCCATTGCAATCACCGATAGTGATTTGTGACATCGCATCAGACCTCCGCCAAGGGCAACTCCCAACTGCGATGCATATCCACGCGGACCTGCCACACATTGCAATATGACTTAATCTGTCATCGCATTTGTCACATGCATATTATGAAGCCTTGGCACACTAAAGTGTCGATTACGATATGGACTGGACCCGATACAGGAATAGGTGTGGGTGTAACATTTCCTAAAGTCCGCCCTTTAGTCTTTTTGACTGTTTTTCTCATATTCTTTGTGTAATGAAATATTTGGCTTGCGCGGGGTGTTTTAGGCTGAAAGGCTTATGATAGCTGTTCTGATGGTTCAGGAGGCTGAACGTCAGTTAAATGGGGTGATTCATGGTGATAGTAATTGCGATTGGGACACAACATCTCCGTTAAACTGAAAAAAACCCTGTGTATGTTCATAATGATTGGAAAATGAATGTTATTATGATGTAATGCGTTACAATGATTTCTCTAAGTTTTCCTTCGACTTCTCTTATGAAGTTACGTGTCCATGGAGTATCAGTGAACTCGAATAGCTCAGAGGAAGCCACAGTGATTATGGAGGGAATCCGAAAGATCAAGTGAGGCAGAGGAATCTATAGCGATGGAGGAGGAAACCAAAGAGGTAGTGGAAAGTGGAAATGATCAGTCAGAGGTGTATAAAACACATAAAAACAGAAAAACAAGGGTAAGTACTATTGATGAATGCATAATCTATAAGAGAGGAGGCCGAAGAACAGGCAAGAGGTAGGAGAGACTAGAGAAGCAGGAGAATTGGAGAAAGGCAAAAGCTCAACAGTGTTGGGTGCAGAAGAACTACATCAAAACAGTTGATACCAGGTTTGGGTTGGAGCCCAAGAGGTTGGAGCCTCACTAAAGTCCAAGTTAGAGCTTGGCAACTAATTGCAACCAGTTATATATATGTGTGTGTGTGTGTGTGTGTGTGTGTGCTTTTGGTAACAACAAGAACATAAAAAAAAAACATATTGATTCACCCCCCTCTCAATATTTCCAACACATGTGGTATTGATAAAACTTTGGCCCATGTATGGTAGAGATATTGTAATGTAATGTAATTCACTGTAAAAATTTTGACTATGTAAAAATAAAATAAAATAAAAATTTAATATAAAATAAAATAAAATAAATAATAATTATAATCATGAATAAACAAATTTGACTTTAGAAGATTACATAAACTAAATCTAAAAATAAAATTAAATAAAAAATAAAAAATTAATAACTATAGTTATAGTTATATTATAATTAATTATAATTAACAAGCCCCAAGGGATAGCTCAATTGGTCAAGCTGCAGCCTTGGTTGCTAAGTACCTTTCCAATCGGGAGGTCACAAAGTCAAATCTCCTTGATGCCCTTGGGGTTAGGCCTGATATATTAGGCTACCTTTGGTGGATCTATGTGGATTACTACCCATAGATGTAACAACCACTTTTATAGTACATATATATACACATAGTTTTTCTTGATTAGTTATAGCTTCACATACATTGAAACCACATTCTAATACATCATTTTCAAATGTGTAATTTTTCAATATCATTAGTTAACATGCTGCCTTTGGTGGATCTATGTAGATTACTGAATGTTGCCTTTGATGGATCTATATAGATTACTACCCTTAAACAAAGTAGCCACTTTTATAGTACATATATACACATAGTTTTTCTTTATTAGTTATAACTTCACATGTATTGAAACCATATTCTAATACATCATTTTTAAATGTGTAATTTTTCAATATCGTTGGTTAACATGAAATTTATAACATAAGAACTTTTATATATAACTCATAGATGTAGCAACACTTTTATAGTATATATATATACACATAATTTTTCTTTATTATTTATAGCTTCACATGTATTGAAACCACATTCTAATACATCATTTTTAAATGTGTAATTTTTCAATATCATTAGTTAACATAAAATTTATAATATAAATAACTTTTATGTATAACCCATAGACGTAGCAGCCACTTTTATATATATATATATATATATATATATATATATATTTATTAGTTTAGCTTCACATGTATTGAAACACATTCTAATACATCATAATTTTTCAATATCGTTAATTAACATGAAATTTATAATATAAAGAACTTCTATATATAATTAATGAGTAAATTTGAAATGTTACGCTTCTTTTTT
Organism: Pinus taeda; assembly: GCA_000404065.3. Classification (NCBI taxonomy): domain Eukaryota; kingdom Viridiplantae; phylum Streptophyta; class Pinopsida; order Pinales; family Pinaceae; genus Pinus; species Pinus taeda. Next base: position 250,438 of record APFE031709222.1, read on the forward strand.
TTATTATTATTAAGGATTTTATTTAAAAAAAATATTCTCATTGTGAATACATTATTAAAAAATTAGTAATCATTAACATATCAAGTTGAAAATAAAATTTCACTAACAGCATAAATCACAAGTTTAATTTCCCAAATAATATATATCATTTACAAAACAACAATTTCACAAATCCCTAAGGAAACAATTTAAATTTTAATTGTTGATTTATTAAGCAATTTCCAAATCTTGACTCAAATGAGTTGAATTTGTTCCCATCCTAACTTGCTTTGGGAAAAAATATTTTCCTTAAACATTGAAGTTGTATGGGAGACACCAACAAAATATGTAGTAATCTATATAAAAATACTTAAATGTATGTTAACGATTTGAATATATCTATCTATATATAACATTATTCATGATTATTAGTTTAATTATTAATAATATATTGTATTTAACAGAAGTTAGTATAATTTAATGTGTTTCTAGAGTTGAGATAATTTCATTTTATAAACTTGTGTTAGTTATTTTTATTGAATGAAACTAAATGCAAATGTTTTTTTTCATAAAAAAACATATAATAATATAAAAATATAAATAGTTTATTTAATTTAATTACTAGATACAATGGTTTTCATATTTATCAATTAAATAATTTTTTTAATATAAAGATAATTATAATCCAATATGTATTACCAATGTGGAAGAAATTTACAAATACACAATTTAAATTGGAATCCCATATACACAATTTGTATAGTAGAAGTTTATAGATAACAATGCATATGTCCTTACCCATATGGGAAGCCTTTTCTGTATGCCAAATTTGACAAAAGGAAACACCTCATGTCTCATGTATGGCATTGACAATGGGTTTCCAATATTTCACTTGATCCTCCTTCCATATTCTAGGTGTATTTGGATATTTGTCGATGAAATTACATATTTCATGATCAAATAACTTAGAATTTGAGGCATATTTAAGATAAATGATATGAAGACAATGAATATAAACTAAATATTTATAATTCTTCATATAATATCACACTTTTCTTTTGATGTTCACTCTCTATATCAAGACTGTGAATGTAAACTATATATTTGTAGTTCTTCAGATAATCTCTAAAAACAATAAAATCTAATGTTCCATTCCCTATATGTGCTCTACCCTTGAGCATTATTTGATATGCCATCAACATTTTCAAAGAGAAAACCACTCATTCAATAAGAACAAAAATTTAAATCAATGCTCAAGATGTATATTCTTGGCCTAATGGATAATAATAACCATACTCTACCTTGCAATTATTCCCATGTAGCTAGGTCAATTATGGGATAGCTAGTAGAACATGTTAAAAAAAATAGTTTCTCTTTTCAGAGAGGGAAATGCATCAGATAGCCAGGGAAACTTAGTCCCTGCCACATAAATGGAAATTATGCTTTTATAAAAATTACAAATTGATATATGAAATGGAAAAATTAATTTCCAACTAATGGGCAAGGTGTTGCATAAAGTTTTATGGATAATAACCACTAGTAAGTCTGCACAATTACATTTTTACTCCTACTTATTAAAGTGATAAATAACACATAAATAATGATGTGCAATAAGTATTGGTAAGTATATTTATTTCTATCTTGTTCATATCCATTTTTTATGCAAATACTTGGTTAAATTGAAAAAAAACAACAAATTTTAACATTGAAACTCACCCCATAAATATTTAAGATCGATGGAACAAATATTGCAGTTGCATCCAAAAATTATAGTAGAAAAATCAGAGGCAATTATCCACATGGCACAAAGGTTACAATAAGACATTAAATTTTATGGTCCAATCAAATGTTTGAAAAATAACTTTTGCCATAATATTGAAAAATATTTTTTTTCTTTTCAAAGTTAAACATTATAAGTTGTATTGGTCAATGCAAAACTAATAGTGGTCAACAAGAAAATATATTGCTAGAGTCTTTCCTTAGCAGGGACTAATAAATAATGCACCAAGATATACACGATCCTTGAGGAGTGCAGACACTTGTCTAAGTAGGAAAGGGCAACACCTCTACCAAAAAGTTTAATCAATAACTTGAAGAATACCGACTATAATGGAAATGACCTAATTAAGTCCTCAAATTAAATTTTTGGTAGCATTTCAATGGGTTTTAGCTCACATCTCCAAATGCATGGACTGCGTTAATATTTATAGGATAAATAAGGCATGTTACCTAATACCATGCAATGTTCCCCTTTTTAAAAAATTTAAATTAATGTATTTCCTTGTGGGATGATGTGGTGGTTGTCTTACGAGGATGTTATTCCCTCCTTTCAGTTTGAAATCCTACAGGAGGGTGACACTATGGCTTGTCATAGTAAGGCTGGAAGGATATGTGCCTCATTGAAGTCTAGGATCCTGGATCCAATTTTTGGTGGTCTCTAGACATCTCAATCCTAGGTTGAACAATGATTTGATAATATATGTGGCTTGTGAGATATTGCATATATGTGGGGAGGTTTCTAGTTCCCCATCATCCATTTATTTTATTTTATTTTCAAATTAATGCAATATTACCATTTTGGTTGTAAGGCTGGGAAATCAGTTATTTTTATTATTTTATAAAATATTTCCATTCACCCATGTCTAGATGTCACTTTGACATTTTTCCCTATTTCAAATTTGATTTAAAATTTATTTCCATAATTTCATTAGCATATATTTATTTTTTAAATATGTAAGTTTCCTCTTGGAGTGGGTAAATTTTAGACTTAACTAATATACTCATGAGGTCATATTACTTTAACAAAGGTTTGTAATTACATGATCTAGGGGATCAAAAATATGCTAAAAAATATTTTTTTTCAAATACTCCCGAATCTAATGCCAAATTGTAGATCTTGTCATTATGATTCAAACAATGCTTGAATCACATCAATTTGACACCTTATGAGGAAGTTATCATGTTCTTAAGGTTTTGGAGAATAGTAAAAAAGTCAACTTGCAAGTTGACTGGGTAGTTTATAGATTCCCTATGGCAATCCATACACTGACATGGTATTGATGTCAGTAGTGTGACTATGTAGTATAAATTTAATCGAGATAGGACATGTGGGATGGTCGTATGTTGGTAAATGGCACAATTTGATTGGTTGATGGTCTTACGGTTTGGGCCAATCACGAAGTGACACATGGACCAATCACTGGGTGTCATGTGGCTCTCCAGATAAGGCCAAAATTTAATTAAGGTCTGAATGAGCCTCTGCGGGGTTCAACGACATGACCTCCACATTGCTAACAGTCTCCTCTATTGTGCTATGTTGTTTCTTATTAAAACATAGTGGGCCACATTTATTTAAAGTCCACTGACTAACATATTAGGAGGAGGGTTAGGCCGACAGGCTCACTCGAGTAGCCCAACCTTGAGTCATATGCATTCAATCCACACTCGTGTGTTAAGTGGATAGGGCAGGGTGCGGGGCACCTAGTCCACACCTCAACACAAGGTCTTATCATTATATATGTGATTGCCAATAGAATAAACTAGAGGGGCGGGCACGTGGCACACCCCCCCGTGTTGACATAATTGCAACGTGACCAAGAGTAGGGTTGGGAGGGTGTGTGGCCTCTGAACCACACTCCTCGAACATATTGGTGTCGTACAACTGACCCTGGGGTAGAGAAATAAGGGCACAAAGTCAAATTAACGGTTCAACAAATTGCACCACTATCATCGAGTTTCATGGTTGAACCTCGCACCTACAGTGGTGAAATTGTCATTGTGCAAGGATTCCAAAGTCGAATTTAATTTCCAATTTTGAGAAAAGGTCAATTTTGCAGAACAATTAGAAAATAAATGAAGAAGGAGGTCTAACTTAACCATTTTTCAGCCTTTTTGGGCCCAAGAAGATCCTACACAGGGTTTTTGGGTGTTTTGGACATAATGGCAGTGTTATTTTTGCAATTTGAGCATTTTATGTTGATTTAATTACACATTTGAGCATATAATTAAAAGGGAGAACTTTGGATGCTGGACCCAAAGACGTAGCCCAAGAGGGGTGAACACCATCATCAAATTGTTGTCTTGTGATGTTGCATGCTGTCTATTTTTCACTATTTAAATCAGGAAAATTCAACTTAGTTTGCGCGCTTTTGCAATATCGATCCATTTCCGATAAGAAATAAACTAGCTTACAAAACGTTACATGAAACCTTCAATTTTAATTTCATATCAGTTTGGTATCAAAGCATGGTTGTTGTGAAGTTTTGACAGTTTTTGCAAGTGTTTTCTTAAATGATTACAAGGTCTAGATTGAGAAGAGGAGAATGAGTGGTTTAAGAAGGTCACAAAATCCACAAATCCACCAGTCATGTTACATGAAGAAGGACAAGAACTAATGTCTGAGGATGAGAGAGCTTTTAGAAATGATTTTATGATATGTCTGAGATGGTGAAAGTGTTGTAAAATAAGAGGAAAATAAGGTTGCAAGGAGAAAGTTCTAATCAACCAAAAGGTAATGCTAGTGATGGTTAGCAAGCCTCCATCTACACCTCCATCCTCACCTCCTTATTCACCTCCTTCATCTCATAGAGCTACTCCTCGATCCCAAAAGGACTTGCTAAATCTCCTTTGATTAAGCTTGATGTCAAGTTTTAATTGTCTATGTACAATGGCTAAGTAAAAGATGATTTTTTTTCTAATTGGGTTCATCAAATTGAAGTTTATTGCAGGATTCAGAAGAATTATTATGATGTCACTAAGATTCAACTTGCTTCTCTTAAGTTTGAAAGTGCATCCATGATCTGGTGGGAGGCTAGAACTCAAGAACATTTGAACAAAAGTGGTAAAATAATATTTTCTTGGAATGATTTTACAGTTGCATTAAGAAGGAATTTTTATGCATTAGCTTACATGAAAGAAACAATTATGGATTGGAAAAATTTTAGAAAAGCTAAAGGTCAGAGTGTCCAAAATTACACACAAGAATTTAGAAGAAGATCTTTAATCTTGGGTGTTGATTTACCTTCACAAGATACTCTCGTTAAAATCATAGGTGGATTACATAGTTATTCGAGACATACCATACTTATGTTAAATCCCATCAATATAGATGAAGTATGCATTATCACAACTCATCTAGAATCAAGAGGTAAGAATTCTCCTCAAGAGACTAGCAAGAAACCTTCCAAATATGGAGACAAAGGAGAGGGAAGTTTAAAGGCAGAGGAAAAAATAATTCTAGAATCAAGAAAGAGGGAGAGAAACTTACCTGTAAACATTGTTCGAAAGAATGCCATGATGAAGACCATAGTTGGAAATTACATCCAAAAAAACCAAAGAAGTTCAATAACAAGGGAAATAAAAGACTGCTCCTAGAACCCAACAAGATCTAGGATTTGCTTTAGGTGATGCAACCAAAGTAAAAACCATTGGAATAAAAGGTATATATTCTAATTCAAGTACCAATTCTTCTAGTAATCCTATTGAATCTAAAAATTTTAAAGAAAGAAGTGAGTTTTTTCATATCAGGGTCATTACAAAACATACAAAGTCGATAGATTATTTGATAGTGGGTCCCAAGACAATCTTATCTCTGAAGCCATTGTCAAGAAACTAAATTTAGAAACTAAACATCATACTAAACCTTACACTTTAGGTTTGGTATGTGAAGATGCCAAATTACAAGTGACGAGAAAATGTAAACTCAAATTCGCCATCAATGGTAATTTTATAGATGAGGTAGAACTTGATATTGTACCACTTGATTTTTGCTGGATTGTTTTAGGAAGTCCATACTTGTATGACTAAAAATCCATATCCTATCATCATGAGAAAAAATATCATATTTTTAAATATAGAGTTCAGTATATTGTCAGAGCACATTGCCATAAGATGAACTTATCTCTTGTTAGTGCTGGTCAGATGAAAAGGCTTATAAATGCTAGTAATAATTTTCTGTTGTTGATGATTAAAGCTAAAGATACTGTTGAATTTGAAGATTTCATAGGATGTGATTCTAAACTAAAGCATGAATTGATTGAAGTTGTTAACACTTATGACAAGATGTTTTAGTAACTTGAACGATTGCCTGCAAAAAGAGGAATCCAACATGAGATTCACTTGGAGTAGGATGCAACACTTCCAAATTTTGGCATGTATAAAATGTCAGTTTTGGAGAATGCAGAGATCAAGGAGAAAATTCAAGAGCTACTTGATAAATGGGTCATTAGGCCTAGCACATCTCTTTATGGGTCTCCTATTTCCTTGCTTCGAAAGAAAGATGGTACATGGCGCATGTGTGTGGATTTTCAAGCTTTGAACAAGATTATGGTAAAGAATCACTATCGTCTTCCTCTTATTCATGATTTACTAGATCAGTTAAATGAAGTTTTTTACTTTACTAATGTAGAGAAATGGGACACATATTTTAGAGTTGTTGGCATCGTATATGCACATATGCAGATGGCTTTTATTGTTCCAATAATATGATTTTGAAGTTGTTGTGAAACTTGGATGATTGAACGGAGGACCAGATCACTTGTCACCCATTGAGACAAGAGAGGAACCTACTAGTCTGGAGGAAGGATTACTTGACCCATAGCTCTTTGATGTGCACATAGCAGATGGACATTTTGAAGATATAATCCACTTTCTTACGACTAGAACTACTCCAAAAGAGTACTCCATCGAGCAGAATAAGGAACTAGTGGTGCACGCGGCAGATTTCTCTGTCATTATGGGGCACCTATATAAGATGGGCAATGATGAGATACTGCGAAGCTATGTACCTAAATTTCAACGAAGCAATATCCTCATGGAAACTCATGGGGGTGCTACAAGAGGACATTACGCAGGGAGAGTGACCGCGCAGAAGATTATCCGCACAGGGTTGTCGTGGCCAACCCTTCATCAGGATTCAAAAGCACACTACAAGGCCTGATGTCAAAGAACAGGCAAACCATAACCAAGGGATGAGATGCCTCTAAGTCCCCAAATGATGCTACAACCCTTTCAAAAGTGGGCGATCAACTTTGTAGGACCTATCAAACCTCAATGAAAAACGAGCACGAGATATATTATCTTTGCGACAGAGTACCTGAGTTGTTGGGAAGAATTGCAACTAGTAAGAGATTACACGGCCACCACGGTTGTGAAGTTTCTGTTGAGCACGTCTTGACATGATTTGGATGCCTAAAGATCTTGATGAGTGATTGCAATACACATTTTTCCAAAAAGATGATCAATGTGCTGACAGAAGAGATTCAGGTGTATCATCAGAAAAGCACACCGTATCACCCATAAGCCAACAAGACAATAGAATAATTTCACAAAGTACTGGAGATTGCGCTGACCAAAGTATGCAATGTGCAGCGAAGTGATTGGGACCTGTGCATACATGAAGTATTATGGGCTTATAGGATGACATGCAAGAAACTAACGGGGCAGACGCCTTTCCAGCTAGTCAATGGAGTGGAAGCTCTAACGCCGATGGAATACATCATGCCTAATCTATGCATAGCAGTGCTGACAGGTATGATGGACCAAGGAGCCCTGGAGGAGAGGCTTGCACAGTTGGAGGAACTCGAGGAAGAACGAATTTTGGCTAGCTTTCACCAATAGATAGAAAAGCAGCCGAAAAGGCTTGACACGATTGACATATTAAGTTACGCACCTTCAAGGTGAATGATTTGGTGTTACTGTATAATAGTAAGTTTGATAAATTCCTGGGAAAATTCACAATGCATTGGCTGGGACCGTATGTTACTGAGGAGGTCACAGACGGAGGCGCAATGCAGTTGGTAAAGTTAAATGGAGAAATTTTCGCAGGAAAAGTGAATGGCAGTCAGTTGAAGCAATACACGGGTGGCCTGAGTATTTGACTAGTAGACCGAAGAATAGTCTTAGTGCTCCAGGCAGCTGAAAGGAGGTGCGCGACTATAACCAGGTGCAGGGCAGCAGTTTAGGTACCATGGTCTCTGATCAACACGTGCAGGAGGTACAAGAGGCAGCTACTCAGTACGCTACCGATATTGCACCAACAAAGTTACTTGAGGGTGAGTTATAATGTTTGTGTTGGGGGCCTATTGGGCACGGGATCTGCCAAGGGAAGTTTTGGGGCTTAAAGCCCATATTTTGACTAAATCTGATATAAAGACTCCTCGTTTTGTGGGCGCGGAGTGTAAGCTTGTAAATGAGTCATAGCGTTGTCTACCCCCATTTTTGTAAATGTAATGTCGACTTTAGAAATATACCCATGGTCCACGGACCATGGGATTATATTAATAGAGGAATGCTCTAAGTTGTAAATCAGTGAAGAGAAGAATAATGAAGTAATAGATTGAGAATTTAGTCTTAGCTAAGTATAGAGTCGAGTTTTGGGGTTGTAAAGTAGGAGAAGGCTCTACAACTGAGTGTGTAGAGGCCTAGTAGTCCACATGTGAGTGTGCAGACCCCTGCAGCTAAGTGTACAGGGCGAGTCGAGTCTATAACCGTTGGAGAAGTAATAAATAGAAGTTTCATATCATTTATGTGTATATTTTTCCTGTTTTGTGCATTGAATGTATTGGGTATAAATTACAATTTTAGTGTCTATATGCTGCACAAACATATATGATTGTGTTGATTAAGTGAATATAAGATAAAGTATCTATTTACGTGAAGTTAACTAACAACTATAAGAAGAGAAGTAACATACGAGGTGTAACTTGGGTAAATAGTGTAGAATGTTGCCCTAGCAATGCAAAATCACCTCAGCCCTGGTTAGGGTTATACGAAGGTGATTATAACATATTACGAAGGCCTCGCAGGTGAGGATAGTGGGTGAAGTGAACTACGCGAAGGTATTCACATTTGGACTAAATCGACCCCTCAGACATCTCAAGGGTGCGGAAACTTGGTTCCAGCATCCCCCCATACTGCTTCGGGTGGGATCTCAGTCTGCACTCCATAAGTTGTTGCCGAAAGGGCCAGTAGTGTAGGGATTTGTTTGGCTAATTAACTTCAAACCTAGGTCAGGCCCCCTCAAGCCAACACAATGCAAGTAAAGAAAGGTGAATTGACATTGCAAAAGTGAGGGAGTTATACCCTCACTTACCTGCTGAGTAAAAAACAGACTTTTTGTGGTCCAAATTTTTTGAGTGGGGAGGAATGATCCAGGGGATCAAAAATATGCTAAAATATCAAAGTGCTCAAATTCTCTCGAAACTAATGCCAAATTGTAGATCTCGTCATTTTGATTCCAATGACACTTGAATCACCTCAATACGATACCATATGAGGAAGTTATCACATTCTAAAGTTTTTGGCAACCAATAAAAAGGTCAACCTGTAGGGTTAACTGTGCAGTGGATGGATGCCACGTGGTAGTCTATACATAGACATAGTGTTGACGTCAGCATGGTGATTGTGAAATATGGAGCTAACCAGGACATGACACATGACATGGTCGTGCGTTGGAAAATGATGCAATTTGGTTGGTTGATGGTGGTATGGTTTGGGCCAATCATAGAGTGAAATGTGGCCCAATCACCAGGTGCCACATGACATTATAGATAAGTCAAAAATTTGGTTAAGGCCCAAATGATTGTTTGCAGGGTTCAACCACATGAAGCATTTCTAATTTCCCGCTCTACCATGGTGTTTTGTTGTTTCTTATTGAAACATAGTGGTCGACATTTATTTAAAATCTATCGGTTGATGTGTTGGGGGGAGGGTCTGGCCAGCGAGCTTGCTAATACAACTAATCCCGATTCATATGCATTCACCCTTGACCATTTCTTAAGAAGGGAGGGCGGAGCGTGAGGCACTTTTCTCACACCTTGACCCAAGGTCTTATCACTCTATACGTGACCATCGACGGAATAAATGGTAGGGGCAGGCACGTGGCCTCTAACTAGTGCTCCCGAGTCATATTAGCGCCGTACGACCGACACGAGGGCAGAGAAATAGGGGCACATAGTCAAATTAATGGTTTGACAAATTTCACCAATATCGATGGGTTTTGTGGCTGAACATACCACCTACAGTTATGAAATTATCGTTGTACAAGGCCTCTAAAGTCGAATTTCATTGCTAGTTTTGACATAAGGTCAATTTTGTAGAACAATTAGTAGAGAAATGAGCCCAAGAAGAGACTACACAAGGCTTTTTGGGTGTTTTGGACACAATGAGAATGCCATTTTTTAAATTTGAGCATTGTATGTTGATGTAATTACACTTTTGAGCATACAATTTAAAGCAACAACATTCGAAGGTGGACCTAAAGACGTAGCCCAAGTGAGGTGAACTCCATCATCAAATTGCTGCCTCGTGATGCTACTTGTTGTCTATTTTTCACTGTTTGAATAAGAAAAATTCAACTTAGTTTTTGTGATTTTGGAATATCAATCCATTGCCCATAATACATAAATTAACTTGTAAGACTTTACATGAAACCTTCAATTTAAATTTTAGATCATTAGATTTGGTAAAGGTATGAGCTTTAAGAAATAAAGCCCAAATTCCCTTATTGCATGGGGAATCTCTTACTAAACATCACTATAAGGATGTATCCTCCGATAGTGAGAATATTCTGGGTAATCATTCTACCTATATTCTTAGATATGCATGTCTGATTTATCCAATTGCCTAGATCATATATGCCTTGTAAGAGACTAGACACCTCTCATCAAGATTGTGTAGGCATGTTACCTTTACATCTCCCATTAAAAACATATGCCAAAATCCCTTAGTGTCTTCCATACTCATAAGATTCACCAAATGACAAGGCTTGACCATGTGTATTAGAAATTACATGAACAAACGTCAACTACTGAAAATTTATCATGCTTAACCATCACAGACCCACAAAGTTTGTTTTCACTTTGCAACCAATCTGCACACCTATATTATCATATCAAGTGATTAATTACATGTGTCAATCACATATGTAACATATAACCTTAAATCATTGTATAAAATAATTATTCCATTTGACTAAGTTTACAATTAAAGGCTCATAACTTTGCATATCATTCATCATACAATCCAAACCAAGCAATCATGTTTTAAAAAGGCTCATATCACCAAATTCTCCTTCCTAAGTTTCATATCATCAAAAACTCCATTACTTAGAGTTTCTCACGTGCTTACCTATCTCAACATAAATCAACACATATTGTTAATGAAACATCTTCATGAACTAAATTTCATAAACAAACTTAGTAACATACAAATATATAATCAAATGCATACATGACACATGATTCAAAGTCTCATAATATATCAACGTAAAACATCATTGCTTACTAGCGCCAAACTGATAAATTTAGGATCTTGTTGATAGTGCTGGAAATCCATCAACTAAGGGGGTCTCCCCGATGTGAAGTCCTAGTTAGACCTCACACCATTTCGAATAAGAGCCCCATTCGAGATATCATCCAACTACGTTCTATTCTTATAAGTTTTCCTAGGCTAAAAAGTTCAACATAATAGAGTTATGCAAAGGTAATATCGGATCAATAAGTGAGTATGCGAGGTGAGTGTTTAGTGGTATGTGTGTGAATATTTTTTTACTATAGAGCGAAGGGAAAGTGACCCTCTAGGAGTCAGGTAATATTACCATCCTAGTAGACACACACACACACAAAATATTCATGTAACATCCAACATAATAGACCAAAAATATGAGACTTTCATTACAACCATTATAAGAAAAAATATTTTTCTAACATCTAGTAGAATAGACCACAAGGATACAACAGTTTTAGAAACCATTACAACAAATTATCAATATGATAAGTACTAAAATAATCGAAATAGTTCAACTAATTCAGCACAGATGAAAGCATACATGAATTACGAAGTTCCACAGAATAGTCTTACAAATATTCATAATCCATGCAGGAAGAACGTGTTGGCCATGAGGCTTCTAGTATTAAGTAAAAGTCATAAGACACATGTATACCATGAACACCACTACCCCATATAATGGAGTGTTGGAGCCACTCCTTACTCCACAAAGGAACTAGCTTGTCTCACTAATGCCTTGTGGGAGAAGCCAAGGTGAAAAGTCCTTTGCTCATACAATGAGGGTGTATATAAAACCAATGGGGTAATGCTTCACTTCCTTGTGACTATATGAATACCCTCATGACTCTTTGAATTCCTATAGATTTCTACTTTACATGAGTCTTCATATTATGTAGTTGTGCTTTGGACTTCCACTTTACAATACATTTTGAATAGATAATTACATAATCCACAATAATGATGTGACATATGATGACTCATGGCATGACATCACATGAAACTGCTAACATGGACTGCATGATGACATGGAAATGAAAATCCATTCTTATTACTCCTTGCTATGTGTCTTCTTGAGTATGCTCTTCTATTTGCCTCCACATGGCTTAGAGGTAAGGAATTTTCAAAGATATCAAGATTTGAGTTGTGGTCACAAACATGCGTCCCTTTATTTTCTACTGATTGATAGCTTGAATAATCAGATGCAAGGATTTATTTTATCATGTTTCCCTTCTTCGTATTCTTCTTATCATCATTTCATGCTAAGATATAGTACCTACATTTACAATTCACTCATGATGGGACGATGTCTGTTCGATAAAATCCTAGTCTAAGATGGTGCATGTTGATCCATTGACTAAGATGGAACTAGGTGGTAGGCTAAGGGAGTGTCTCAGTGATTGCGCAATTGCACAACTCAAATATTTAGGGGTGGAGCTTGAGCCTTGAGACTGTGCAATGCATAGTTCAGGCTGGACTGGGCAAGCAGATTGCATAGTTCTAGGAATCATTGAGCCCAGATGAGGGGTTTTGCATTGTTTCATCCAACTGCACAATTCTGGGAGGCGGAGAAAACATGGTAATTGTGAAGCTTAGGAGCTCAAGTTCTTATACTGAGCTCAGATACTACACAATGTGCAGTTGAGGCCAGGCTGGAGTGATGAATTGTGCAATTCTAGGGGCCAAGGTCCGAGCTTGAGCATTGGAACTACATAGTGCATAGTCCTGGGAGGAAGGAACTGTAATTTGTGCAATTTCAAGGAGTGCGGTTGTAGCTTGAGGGTTGGAACTGTGTAATGTGTAGTTGAGGAAGGTTGGATGAGGCTAAGTTGTTTTGAAATTTCTGAAATTTGGCTAAGTGTGGAATTAGTGAGCTGATGTGAACAGTGATATGAATTGACTAGAATCACACACTTAGAAAACTTGATGACACAACAACATATATCATCTGTGACACATGAACTAGACATTTACCTTGGTGCAACAACTTTGCGATGAACTATGACAAGTGCGACACCAAAGACACACTTTGCGATGATTGTGACGACACTTGTGTGACAGTGCTTAAAAATTTGGAGATAATTACAATAATTTCTTACATCATTATATCAAATCATTTACTTAATATTAATGCCTTACAACCACCAAAACAACCTTATACACATTGTGCAACAACTAACATGCAAAAAGACGACATTTTCCCTTTCTTGCAAAAGGGACCAAAACACTTAGAGAAAACACATGGAATGGATCTCAATGTTCACGATGACAATATAAAAGACAAAATTTGGTGAAAGCCAAAATTTTGCACGGTGTTGTAGTAGTGACAACACTTGGCGACACATTGATAGAATTCTAGCTCCTCGGTCTCGGTAAACTCTTTTGTGCAGGGCCTCAGTTCTTCAGGGATTATTGATTCATCATGCAGATCTATTTAGATTCCCTAATTACCCTATGAATCAACATGTTCCCCTTTGTGCCTTTATCAGTTTAAAACAACCATAAGATTCAACAATACTGCAATGTTTCAAATCAGAAAGGGTAGTTAAGTTCGTGAGCTTTAGATTTTTATAGTATAGTTTTTCATCTCTGGTGTTTCTCTGCTGTTAGCAGGGCTGGAAAGTACCCCAATGGAGTCACTATAGGAACACAAACATTTCTCTGCTACTAGTGAGCTTGGACAATACCCTGACGAAGTTGTTTGCTTCACCTCTTTGCACAAGAAGCCTTTCTCTTATTTCATCTTTATTTACATATTTAAACAAGAATGTGCATTAACACTTATTCATTTTATGGGAGGAAGGGGTTCCCTTTTTATTGAGAATAGGAGACGTCGATCCTTCAAAGAAGAATATAGAGACCTCTAATATAGGTTTTCTCACTTAGAATTTCCCCTTCTCCTCTTCTACTAATTAGATAAGCGTGAAGGCACCGAAACATAAGAAACGAGTGTGGGAATAAGGTTTCCTGAATAGACACAAGTATCATGGTATGACCAAAACTCCCCTTACCGATGGATCGTATTTTCTGTTGGAACTTCATTGAACAAAATATGTAACCAACACAAAGAAAGAGGACCAAAGGTTATCCAAATGTTGTAACAAAACAAAAAAAAGACAATGCACAACAAGGAAACAAAACCAGAAGAAAAAAATGAAGTAGACTAACCGAAAAGATGATGCAAAACAAAAATTAGAAAACACAAGACAAACTACAAAAAATGAATGTAGGATGAATGTGCTAGTAAACTAAAATGAACTAGAAATAATCCTCATCTAATCATCTAGAAGGTCAAGGTCACATATAATGAAATTTCCAGTGAAGCCACCATAGTTTCTTCTGACCTACATTCACAAAGATATAATTAATTACAACTGATATCAAGAAATGTGCAATAAAATAGATAAGAACTTGAATAAATTTCACAAGAATTTGAAGGTCTTTCCTGTCAGCAGAAATATAGGCCATAACCACTACTTCTAAGCAGTTCACATTCTTACCTTTTTTATGAAATCCATCATTCAACAAACCTTGGACGATTGTTATGAATGTGTCTTCAACTACACCAAACTCCTTAGCAAGTACATAGAAATATCTAAACTTGTTATTTGCGATAGAGCCTTCCAAGTAATATTTCTCCAACCGCTCAGTGATTGGATCATAAAATTCATGAAAATCATCTTTAAAACCTTGAAATATTTGAAAAGATGATTTTTCAATTAGAGGCATGGGATTACAATGAGAATCATACGGGAAAAATAGACATGATCATATTGAATAGGCATGTCAAGACACTGAGTATTTGATATAACCATCATTGAGTGCATAAATGACTCAACTACTTGACAAGTACCTAGAGAGTGAGATGTTAAACCATAAAGATCAAAGGATGTAAAAAAATTGTCATTGGATGTGTTGATGGGAAAATAGTAGGTTGAACGACAATCATCAAAGACAGAATCATGATCATATGGGATGATGAAAGCATTAGATTTTCATTTTGTAATTACCAAAGATAAATAAACATGAACAATTTTACAAATGCCTTGCATAATAGAATCATGTTCCTTGCATGATGAGTGTAACAAAACATTTTTTTATAACTGGTTACACACTACACTAGCATCGTAATCATCGAAAGAAGTGAAAATGAACGTTAGTATAGAAAACACATGAAGCTAGTTAGGGTAAAAAGAGTGAAGAAGAATTTGATTCATCCAATAATCCATGAGTTTACTCGTGCTCAAGAGGATTTCAGGTGCAATGAAGAAAAATATTAGCATGAGAATATTCACAAGAAGGATCAGGAGCTAATTGTTTTTAAACAAATGTGATAGGCATGACTTCCTTCACCAAAGATAATCTTTAAAATAATAAACTTCACAATTCCATGCTTTTGTGAGAGACACACTCTCCAAACCTGGGTTAAGAGTAAGAGTTTTGCATGGAGATGAATCAAATGAAATAGGATCTTGAATCTGATCAAAAACCAAATATTGAAAGTTGAAAATATTATATCCATAATGGAAAACATATTTCAAGAAGGAATTTACATCGACTAAAACCATGCAGAAAGAATAATTTTGCAAGGAAAACCAGACTTGACTCAATTCGGGGATTTTAATTGATCCGGATTTAAACAGGAACGCAACAAATTATAGAGATAACCATATACACAAAGATGCAGCGGAAATAATACTTCATTTTATTAATGGAAAATACTGAAATATGCTTACAACCAAAAATGGAAATAAACCAGC
>APFE031709222.1:270982-289568 GCA_000404065.3 Pinus taeda
AGGACCCGAAAAAAACTGCTAAAAATAGTAAATTGTGCTACAATTATGGAAACTGAAAAACTGAAAGAGACAGTTGCAGGGGTCCAAATGGGATAGGTGGGTGGCCACCAACATCCACCTGGATCATTAATAGAGTTGCAATGTCCTAACATAACCATCAGCAGAAGGTCAATGCCTCGACTCCGTGAAAAGTCCCAACACTTTCAAGGATTATAAGATCACATTTTGAAGATTGAACCAAATCATGTATGGTGATATGACAACTTATTTCATCGATTTTAATGAGATCACTATCAATTAGATGATAGCCATCTCTGTCATTGATTTGATGAGATTTTACAACTTTGACAACTAGATTACTCAAGTCTAAAGATTCTTCTAATCGTAAGTCTAGAGATGTATGAATCACAGAAATTTCATTAGAAAGATGATTTAAAAAGTTTTGCAAAACAAGAGATGATATAGGATGGAAATGATACTCAATGACCTGATTATTTTCTCTTTCATCATGGACAACCTCACTACCTTGTGTCAAATGAGAAGTGACCTCATCCAATGAATAACTTGAAGAGCATGAAGTATCTTCATCACATGTAGATGCATCGCAAATAGGTGAGGACAAGGGATAGTGGGATAAAGAGAGCTTCGATAAGAACATTTTCTTCTACTGGATCAAATCCCAGATATAATTCTGTCATATCAACATCTTCCAAAGGAACCAAAAATTTGGTTGGTTCATGGGAATTCATCATCACGTACATTAAGAAAATCATCATCATGAGAATGATTGTTTCCTAAGACTACAAATATGAACAAAATGATTTCATTTGATTCACTATCAATATTAGAAGTTTGAAAATCATCCAAGAATGTAAGAACATCATCTTGAGACGGAGGATTTTGAAAAAAGGAAGAATAATGAAAGAATCTTCATCTTACTTATCCTCTACCTATGTAATGTGACTACCTTGAACCTGATGGCAATTTGGACCAACAAAGTGAAAATTATGAGAGTGTGAAAAACTAGCTGATGAAACAGATTGATCAAGTAGATCATGATACAAAGTGTCATGGCATGTATATGATAGAGGATGATGGAAAACCAAATCAGATTCAAGACTAAAGTTATGATTGTTGATACAATATTGAGGAATTGGAAAATTGGTTCTCACAATATGATATATGATCCATTCTAAGATTTCCTCTATTGGATTTGAATCATTAAGAGTAGAAGGAGGATGAGAAGAAGGATTGGGAATTTGATGTGCATATTTCCCAACTTTACTATCATCGGATGAAGGTACACTCATCATAACTGAAAAAGGAGAAGGAAAAGGAAGAAAAGGAGTAGTCAATTCCTCCTCTGAAATTAGGGGTGTTTCTTGATTTACAGGAGTTGGGGAAGGAGAGACATCATGTGGTTTGGATTCACCATGAAAAGAGATATGAACCAAATGCTCAAACTTTTGTTTCAAGAAATAGAAATCCATATCTTCTTCAGGCAATTCATCACAAATGTGAAGTAATCAATTAGAGAAATCCTCAACCGATTCATCAGGATCCATTCTAAGTTGATTGATTGTTTTATAAACATCTTGGTAATCTTACTTATCAAATGCTAAATGAATCTCCTCGATGAGATGGTGAAGAGAATGAATGGAAGTAGGTGGTAGAGTCTGACACCACCAGCTAACTCGACCTTCAAGGGTGAGGAATAAAACAATACAAGGCACATCTTCACAATCAATTTTATAATATTCATAGAACTTAAGAAAAGGAGATGCGTGCTCAACAAAGGGCATACCACCCTCACCATAAAAATTGAGTTGAGACAAGTCATGGAGAGACTCATTAGGGATTGAAATTTCACCGGGGAGAAGGTTAGAAAAGCACTCAGAGAGTATTATTTGAGGATGAGCCATTTATAATAAGAGATTTAAAACAAACTCAAAGAGCTCAACTTATCATTTGGCCATCCTTCTAGCACCACTTTATTGACGATGCTAGAAATTTATTAACCAAGGGGGTCTCCTCAATGTGAATTCCCAATTAGAACTCACACTATTTGGAATAGGAGCCCCATCCAGGATATCAGCTCAACCGCCATGCATTATCATAGGTTTTCCTTTGCTACAAAGTTCAGCACAAGAGAGTTATGCACATGTAATCTCGGATCAGCAATTGAGTATGCCTGGTGAGTGTTCGATTGCATGTGTGTCAAGATTCTTCTAATGTGGAGGGAAAGGAAAGTGAACCTCTAGGAGAGAGGTAATAGTACCACCCTTGTAGAGATGCACACACATAAAATATTCATATAATGTCCAAAAAAATAGTCCAAAAAGATGCGACAGTCTTTGCAACCATTATAAGCAAGAAATACTCGTCTAACCTCCAGTGGAATAGTCCACAAGGATACAACATTTATATAAACTATTAAATCATATTATCAATATGATAAGTACTAAAATAATTGAAATAGTTCAAATACTTTAATATAGATGAAAAGTAAACATGAATTACAAACATCCACAAAATAATCTTACAAATATTCACAATCCATGCAAGAAGAGCATGTTGGCCATGAGGCTTCTGAGATTAAGTAAAATTCAAAAGACACATGTATACCATGAAAACCACTATCCCCAATAGTGGAGCATTGGAGCCACTCTTTGCTGCCAAAAAGATCCAGCTTGTCTCTCTAATGCCTTGCGGGAGGAGCGAAGGTGAAAATTCATTTTCTCATACAATGAGGGTGTATATGTAACTAATGGGGTGATGCTTCACCTCCTTATGACACTTTGAATACCCTCATGACTATTTGAATTCCTATGATTTTTGAATTTATATGACTCTTCATATTCTATATGTGTTCTTTGGACTTCCACTTTACAATACATTTTGAATAGATAATTACATAATCCACAATAATGATGTGGCATATGATGACTCGTGACATGACATGACACGAAACTACTAACATGGACTGAATAATGACATCGAAATGTCAAGCCATTCTTGCCACTCCTTGCTATGCATCTTCTTCAGTATGCTATTCTATCCACCTCCATATGGCTTAGAGGTAAGGAGTCTTCAATGATATCTAGTCTTAGTTGTGGTCACAAACTGGTGTCCCTTTGTTTTCTCTTGATTGATCAACTTGCATAATCATCTACAAATATGTATTTATGCATGTTTCCCTCCTCCATATCCTCTTCATTATCCTTTCATGGTATGATAGAGTACCTACATCTGTAATTCACTCATGACAGGATGACATCAGTCAGATAAACTCCAACTCTAAGATGGTGCAATCTACTTACTGAGCTAGAACTGGGTGGCAGACTGAGGGAGAGGCTTAGTGACTATGAAATTTTGCAATGTAGGTAGTTAGGAGTGGAGCTTGAGCCATGAGACTGCACAATGTGCAATTTAGGTTGGACTAGGAAGGGAGATTGTACAGTTCTGGGGCTCAATGAGTCGGGTTGTAGGATTTTGCACCATTTCAATGAACTGTGTAGTTATGGGAGGTATAGAACACCTACTGATTGCACAATTTCACATCTCATGAGCTCAACATCTAATCTTGAACTTAGAGGCTACACAATGTGCAGTTGAGGTCAGGTTGGAGGGTTGGATTGCACAATTTTGGGGGCCAAGGTCTAGGCTTAAGCACTGGAACTATGCAATGCACAACCTTAAGAGGCAGGTACTGTTGGAAATAATACTAAGAGGGGGGGTGAACCAGTATTAGAAAGTCAATAATATCTCATTTCCATAATCAGATTCATATATGCTACTTTAGTTAATGGAACTTGCATGTATACGCAACTGTATTTAAGGCAACTAGCGTATATCCTGCAAACTTATGATTCAATTAATTCATCATATGTTGATATTTAATATGTGCATCAGAACCATATAAACAATAACCAGGTGCAATAAAAATAGAACATACAATCACACACATGAACACAAGATATAAGGTGGAAACTCAATGTGGGTGAAAACCACTTACTGCAATCGTCTCTATCTTCTTTTTAAGAAGAAACTTATTTTTATAATTTTTGTACTGGTGCAGTCTTATACCAGTACACATGCTTCTAGCTGCAGAAGGCTAC
Source organism: Pinus taeda (assembly GCA_000404065.3). NCBI lineage: Eukaryota > Viridiplantae > Streptophyta > Pinopsida > Pinales > Pinaceae > Pinus > Pinus taeda. The sequence goes on from APFE031709222.1 coordinate 275,101, forward strand.
AACCTTCTCTCATTCTCCATCTTCTCAAGGAAGGGAGCTAGAACCCCCTAGCTCTTGTACTAGCTGATTTGTTTACTAGTACGTAGGTGCCAGCCTACAGTAGGCTACAACCTTTTCTTTTCTTCCAGGGACCACATTTCATAAATTTTTAGATTGGATCCATCAATAACATCATTCAAACATCAAATATATTTGCATCAATCAATCTCCTTTGCACCAACCACAACTGAATCAATCAATCACTTTTCAGAATGTTGTAACCAGAATACAGTAATCAGAATACAGTAACCAGAACACTGTAACCAGAACCTAGAACACTGCAACAACAAACAGAAGTAGCTAAAGCATATTTTATGAGGTATACGCTACTTCAATGTGTCGAACCTGCATGCATGCACACTTTTCTCAAGACAAACCTGCGTACATATCTGCAAATCAAATTTAAGATGTATACACTGTTTTGATATGTAGAACCAATGTTTATACATGCCTTTTCTAAAGTTAACTTGCGTACAGATCTGTAAATGATGATTTAATCTTTACAACAATTCCAGACTTCAGTTAGACCCAGATCATCATATTTATAGACTACAACATACACCAATTATTCAGATAAAAGATCAAAACCACACAAAGATACTTCACTTCAAGCCTTAAGATCTTGACCCATCATTAGATCTTATCCTTCATCAAGCGCTAAGGTTCATCCTTGATTCAGATCCAGCTATGCACCATAACCCAATAACCTGTATTCTAGATCTTGCTCTTCATTAGATATTCAATACTTGAGTGCCTTTGCCTAATCATCTTCTCCTCCTTTTATAATATTAGGCCTTACTCAATACCATGGACCAAAACCACTTAGGACCAATACCTTGGACCAAATAACTGGGGTCAAGACTTCAGATCAGATACCTTGGACCAATGCCATGGATCAAAATACCATGGACCAAAACTTAGTTTTCCAACATGTACATGCCTTTCCTTCTATGAAAGTGCGTGTGTATGCTATATGCTCCTTTTGGTCTGCTAACTCGCGTGTACACGCAGTTTGGTCAATGGGGAACCTGCATATACCTCTCTTTCTTCAATCTGTGAGTCTAAATTGTGATCTATCATTTGAGTGAGTTGCCATCAAGGACAACACATATGTCATAGTGCCAAATCTATGTCATAATTCCAACAATCTCCCCCTTTGGACTTGATGACAACCCCAAGTCACTCTCCCCCTCTGTCATCAAGGGCAAAGGGTTATGCTCCCCCTGAGTTCATGCAAATTTCTCTGATATGCTGAAGTGTGCTGATTGAGCTCCATGCTCCTCCTGAATATAAGTAAGGTCTGCAAAAAGTTGTTCTAAAAGAAGAACATCACTCTATACATACATCATAAATAAACTTCCTGTCACCAATGACTCACACATAGATCCATCTCCCAACCAAATGGGGATATATACCAAGTGGGGATATATCAATTGTTTATACATGTTAAAACAAGAACATTACATCATCCATCCCATGCATAGTGGGGTAACAAAATAGGTTGTTTCATGACCTTGACATTAAAAGATATATATGACATAGAGACCAAATATTTGAAACAAGACCATGATAGTCATCATCAACTATCATCATCAATATTTTTCAATCAACATCCTAACCAACAACCATGATCTCCCCCTGAAGCTATTCCACCTTAATAAAAAACAACTGTGAATTTATACCAAGATCTTCAAAGATAATGCCAACAATGCATAATGAGAAGTATATGCTCCCCCTGAATCTGTGCCAGATGATCACTTTCAGACCCATATCAGACTCCTTTCATCCTAAGTCTGGTCTACTGCTTTTCTTCAAACCAACATATATGTGATTGTATCCACAAAAACTGGTGTATGTACGTGGTTACGCTTTATGAAACTCACGTATAACCACTTTTCTCTAAAACATATAAGTTTTAACAGCAGGATGATGCATCAACTAATCCTAGCTTCTGTCTGAGATATTCAAATGTATCTCTAGGCAGTAGTTTGGTGAATATATCAACAACCTGTTCTTTGGAGGGAACATACTCCAATTTGACCTTTTGTTCAAGCACTTGTTCACGTAGAAAATGATATCTGATGGGTATGTGCTTAGTCTTGGAATGCATGACTGGATTCTTTGAAATACTGATGACACTTGTATTATCACATAGAATGGAGATGGGTGGAGTACATGTGATCTGAATGTCTTGCAATGTTTGCATCATCCAAAGGAGTTGTGTGCAGTAAGATGCAACAACCACAAATTCTGCTTTAGCTGTATATAATGCAATTGAACTTTGTTTCTTGTTGAACCAAGACACTAATCTGAAACCCATATAGAATGCACCACCACTAGTGCTTTTTCTTTCATCAACACTTCCTGCCCAATCTGCATCTGTATATGCATAAAGTGTAAGATATGCATCTCTAGGATACCATAAACCAAAATTTTGTGTTCCTTGAAGATATTTGAAAATCCTTTTGACTGCCTGGAGCTGTGATTCCTTTGGATTTTCTTGGAATTTTCCAACTATTCCCACTACATGCATGATGTCTGGTTAGGTACTTGTTAGATGAAGCAGATTGCCAATCATGGATCTATAGGTTGGTTGATGTACTACTATTGATTCATCATTTGAGCCGAGACTACATCCTGTTACCATTGGGGTACATACTGGTTTAGAATCTTCCATGCCGTATTTTTTCAAGATCTGCTTGAGATATTTGGTTTGTGATAGAAAAATACCATCTTTATTTTGTTGAACTTGTAGACCAAGAAAATATGTAAGCTCACTAAGCAAGGACATTTCAAATTCTTACTGCATTACCGAAGAAAATTTCTGACTCATGGCTTCTTCATTACTAACAAAAATGATATCATTAGCATACACAACAACTATTAACAATTTATTATTGTCAATCTTTGTATATAGATTGCTACCAGCTGATCCTTTTGAAAAACCTTGTTGATGGAGGTATTTGTCAAGACGGTAATACTAGGCCCTTGGAGCTTGTTTTAGACCATAGAGAGCCTTTATTAGTCATACAAGTTTTGCATCATTTCCAAGGATGAATCCATCTGGTTGCTCAATATATACTTCTTCTTTTAAGTCTCCATTAAGAAAGGCATATTTTACATCCATTTGGTATACTTTGAATTTCTAAAAACTAGAAAGAGCAAAGAACATTCTTATGGCTTCAAGTCTAGCAACAGGTGCAAAAGTTTCTTCAAAATATATACCTTCTTGTTGAGCATATCCTTTACAAGCAAGTCTGGCCTTGTTTCTAATAACTTCTCCATTTTCATTCATCTTGTTTTTGAATATCCTTTTGGTTCCTATGTTATTCTTATCATGAGGTCTAGGAACTAATTCCCAAGTATTATTCTTTTCAATTTGCTCAAGTTCTTCATTCATGGCCTTAACCCAACATTCATCTTTGCATACTTCATTTACATTTTTAGGTTCGATGGAGGAAAGCAATGCTAGATAGCTTGAAGCTTCTATAATAGTTCTTCTTGTCTGCACACCTGCCTCTTTCTATCCCAAAATTTGAGTCTCTGGATGATTTTTCTGAGCATACCTAGATGGAGTCTTTTCTTATGTCGTTATATGTTCTTCTGGTGCTTCATGGATTTCTTCTTCAGAATTAGTCTGATTTGATGTGGGAGGATAATGCTCATCTTCTCCACAATCTTAAGTTTTTACCTGCTTTGGATTTTTGTATACTTCATCAACCACAACATCAATACTTTCAATAATTTTCCCAAGTCTTTTATTGAAACACTTATATCCTTTACTTCGGGAAGAGTAACCAAGGAGAATGCCTTCATCTAGTCTGGGTTCAAACTTGCCAAGTTTTTCATCAGTCCTTTTGATGTCACATTTGTTTCCAAAAAATTTTAAGTATTTTATAGTAGGAGTCTTACCATACCAAAGTTCACGTGGAGTTTGGGTGTTGTTTACGCGAACATTTGCTTGGTTGAGAATAGTGACTGCAGCGAATGCAGCTTCACCACAGAAGGTTGCATGAGTTCCAGACTCATCTAGTATAGCACGAGCCATTTGTTGAATAGTTCTATTCATCCTTTCTACCACTCCATTTTGCCGAGGAGTCCTTGTGATGGACCGGACACTCGCTCTATTGACAGTCTCCCTAATTTGATTGAAATATCTTCTATATCTGCCTCTCTCTCCCTTGTCAGGTCTTCGAGATCATCTGTCGTTAAATTAACAATTCATTCTTTTGTAAAATTCACAATCCTTTTCAATTCAGATTGGGATCAAATTCCTTTTCCGCACAGCTATGGATGAAGAACAGAGAATCTGCCCTGCTACCACGCACACACAGCATATATATATATATAGGCGCACAACAATTATAAATCCAAACTCATAATCTAACTGGCAATATATGATCCCTGGCAATATATGATATGCGCACATACATTTATAATGACAAACCCATAATGCAACTGCGGCTGGGTGATTGAAGTCAATATAAAAGATGCGTATAGCAATTAAATGGCAATATAAAATATGTGCATAGCAATTAAATGGAAGCTTAAAAATAACCACCATACATGCAATATATGGATAGGTGCGCACAGCAGTTATAACGATAATCCGCACAGTCCTGAACGCACAGCTATACAATACATCCAATTATAGAACCAATGCCATAGCTATACAATACATCCAATTATAGAACCATTGCCAATACGCACAACTCCATAATCTATACGCACAACTCATAAAATTTGAAAGGAAATGGTGCAGCCGTTAGGAAATCGGTCCAAAGCAGACAATGAGATTGCGCTGTCCATATAAAATAATATAATGTGATCTATATGCGGTAAACCACCAATGTTTCACGCCTACACTCTGCCTCTAGCTGCCTTGAAGAATACGAAGTCACAAATTTCATAGCGCAGTCTTTTCCCTTTGATACAATAGCGCCAACTTAGCAACAAATTTGTAATCTTCTCCCAACGCACAGAACATCAATCAATCAATTTTAAAATCCTCACTAAATCGTAGAATGGCAGATTTATTAAATAAATTCAGTAATTTTCCCAACACAAATTATTACATAAACTCAGTTGTCATTCAATGAGAGAGAGAGTTCATCATAAAAGTCCTGGTCTCGCCTCCTCTGCCCAGCATGGCGGCCAGTTTCTCTTTTTTATTCACATCCATAGTTGCATTATTACAAAAGTAGATTTATATAGCAAATTGGAGCTTTTCTTTGTTTTTTTTTTTTTAACAACTAGTCTAGCCTGCTTTATGCTAAATCTAACTAGAAAAATATGCATACCTTTATTCCTTATCTAGTTCCTAATTTTTAACTTAAAAAAAACATAGAAACAGTAGGCAAAGGATTCCACTCCTTGCCTGTAGATTTTCTTTTTGATTTTTTGAATAAATCAAAAGATTTTTCCCCTTCTGAGTCACATGCTCCTGCATCAGACTCCCAAGGTAGAAAACTCATGGTCTCCTAATCATGTGGTTTGTGGTCTTGATCTTCCTGGATCCCATACTTTGTTCTGCAACCGTCCAAATGCTTTACTCCTTTGCTGCCGCTGCATTTTTGTTATCCTTTCCTCCATTTTCTTCTTTCTGTCAATCAGGTTCAAGTTCTGATTGATCTTGCTTGCTGCTATTTCTATTTTCCTCCATGTGGATTGATGCATCATCAGCTGCCATATTTCTTCAATTTCTATGTCCAGCTTACTACTGTTGTTCCCAATTTCTGTTAATTCAGCTGCTACCATAGATGTTTCTTCCGCTGCCGCCATAGATGTTGCTACCTCCCAAACTTCCTGTCCCTCTGTAACATACTTTGGCTCATCACCTGTAAACACAATCAAATTGTTAGCATTAAAATCATAAGACACACTGGTCTTAATTGTCGAAAGTCACGAACTTTTCTCTCTGCAGCTTCAAGTCTTTTTCAGGACTCAAAAAATTTTCACTGCCTTTCTCCTCAGCTTTCTCTGGCAATATTTCAGCATGCTAATTTGTATTCACCATGAGACTGTCAGCTAGTCTCGCCTTCTTACGATCTTCTGCTTCATGACTGTCCTTCATGAAAACTTCCCTGCTTTGTTTCCTCAGCAAATTTACCGGTGCATAAGTCCTCTGTCTCTCCAGTTCTCTTCTCTGAAGATCTAGTTTCCTGTACAATTTAATAACTTCATTAGGAGTAGATTTTGGAAAGTTCACACAACTTTCCATACCTTCACCAGTGCTTGACCAACCATCAGCTGGTTGTTCTCTTTCTATACCAACATCCTGATTAGACTCCTTCGTCTTCATCTCCTTCTGAGATCTTGCTATCTCATCATTGATCTGAACACCATTTTGTACATCCATCATCTGCTCCAAGTACTCCTTTCCTCCAAATAATAGAGTTTTTGAATCAGTCTTCTATCCCGGTACATCTTCTTCCTGCAAAGGCAACAATGTATGATTGACACCATCTTTTCCAAACTTGTAGGTGTTTCTCTTCCCATCATGCATGGCTGCCCTGTCATATTGCCAAGGTCTTCCAAGCAATATGTGACACACGTCCATAGGCATCACATCACAAACAATTTTATCTTTATACTTGCCCACTTGAAATTCCACTTCACACTATTCACTTACCAGCAGTTGATGTCCCTTTTTCAACCATGACACTTTATAAGGTGTTGGATGCTTCATTGTCCTCAGCTTCAATTTCTCCACTACTTCTATAGAAACCAAATTATCAGTGTTGCCACTATCAATGATCATCTGGCAACATTTTCCTTGGACTTTACACACTGTCCTGAATAAAGCCTTCCTTTGTGGTGGTTCAGTCATCTCCTTTGCTGGTTTAAGTAAAACTTTATTAAGTACTAGAGACTCTCCTCTTTCTGGTGTATTTACTTCTTCTGTTACTGCTGCCACTGGTGCCTCTTCCTCAGCTAGAGCCACAATTGCATTCCTCTGCTTTATTTCTGCATTCTCTGGCCACTCAAAAGCTCTATGTCCCAGCTTATTGCATCTGTAGCATCTTATTTCTCTGCCTCCTCCTCTGCCTCTTGCATCACCTCCTGTGGATGCATGCTGGGTTGAGCTACTGCTAGCTCCTTCTGCAGGTGTTGTAGATCTTCCACTACCACCTTGACTTTCTTTTCCTCTGAAAGTACCTCTCCCTCTGGCAGACTGCTTCCTCATGAGTTTTTCCTCAGATTTCAGTGCTATCTGATAAGCTTTCTCCACTGTTTTAGGAGATAGTAAACTTATCTCATCCTGAATGTCCATCCTAAGGCCATTCATATATCTAGCCACTTTCTCATCTGTGTCTTGGGCTTCTCCAGATCTTATGCTCACCTTATGGAACTCCTCTGTATATTCCTTCACTGTTAAAGCTCTCTGCCTAAGATTTTGCATTTGTCTAAACAATGTTTGCTGATAATTACTCAGCAAAAACTTACCTTTTAACTTTGCGACCATTCTGCTCCAATTCTTGATTGGCTGCTTACCCAGTCTCTTCCTTTCCGCTTGCAGACCATCCCACCAGAGTGCTGCATGGCCTTTTAATTTGGTGACAGCAAAATTTACCTTTTTCTCATCTTCTGTTTCTTCATAATCGAAGAATTTCTCCATGCTATTAATCCAGTCGATGAATTCTTCTGGATTCAGTCCTCCTTGGTAGATCGGCACTAATTGGTTCCATGGCTTGGCTGTGGATTTCAACACTGACTGAAAGAACCTCATCTCAGGAGTAACCTCTACAGCTTCCTCCTCTGTAGCTTCAACTTCGGGCTCACTCACATCTCCATCATCTATGTTCCTGTCTGAGGTTAACGCATCCAATCTAGCTCGCAGCTCTTCTATGCTTTCCATTATTTCAGCATTTGTAACAGGCCGTCCTCTTCCACCACGTCCTCATCCTCTTCCAATTCTGAAAGCCATCCTTCTCCTGCTCCTGAGATTCAATTCTATGTCAGTTGCTAGCTCTGATACCACTTATGATGGACCGGATGCTGGCTCTAATGATAGTCTCCCTAATTTGATTGAAATATCTTCTATATCTGCCTCTCTCTCCCTTGTCAGGTCTCTGAGATCATCTGTCATTAAATTAACAATTCATTCTTTTGTAAAATTCACAATCCTTTTCAATTCAGATTGGGATCAAATTCCTTTTCCGCACAACTATGGATGAAGAACAGAGAATCTGCCCTGCTACCACACACACAGAGCATATATATTATATATATATATATTATTATATATATATAATATATATATATATATATATATATATATATATATATAATATATATATATATAATATATATATATATAGGCACACAACAATTATAAAGCCAAACTCATAATCTAACTGGCAATATATGATATGCGCACATACATTTATAATGACAAACCCATAATGCAACTGCGACTGGGTGATTGATGTCAATATAAAAGATGCATACAACAATTAAATGGCAATATAAAATATGCGCATAGCAATTAAATGGAAGCTTATAAATAACCACAATACATGCAATATATGGATAGGTGCGCACAACAGTTATAACGATAATCCACACAGTCCTGAATGCACAGCTATACAATACATCCAATTATAGAACCAATGCCACAGCTATACAATAAATCCAATTATAGAACCATTGCCAATACGCACAGCTCCATAATCTATACGCACAGCTCATAAAATTTGAAAGGAAATTGTGCAGTCGTTAGGAAGTCGGTCCAAAGCAGATCATGAGATTGTGTTGTCCATATAAAATAATATAATGTGATCTATATGCAGTAAACCACCAATGTTTCACGCCTACACTTTGCCTCTAGCCGCCTTGAAGAATACGCAGTCACAAATTTCATAGCGCAGTCTTTTCCCTTTGATACAATAGCACCAACTTAGCAACAAATTTGTAATCTTCTCCCAACGCACAGAACATCAATCAATCAATTTTAAAATCCTCACTAAATCGTAGAATGGCATATTTATTAAATAAATTCAGTAATTTTCCCAACACAAATTATTACATAAACTCAGTTGTCATTCAATGAGAGAGAGAGTTCATCATAAAAGTCCTTGTCTCGCCTCCTTTTCCCAGCATGGTGGCCAGTTTCTCTTTTTTATTCACATCCATAGTTGTATTATTACAAAAGTAGATTTATATAGCAAATTGGAGCTTTTCTTTGTTTTTTTTTTTTTAACAACTAGTCTAGCCTGCTTTATGCTAAATCTAACTAGAAAAAGATGCATGCCTTTATTCCTTATCTAGTTCCTAATTTTTAACTTAAAAAAAACATAGAAACAGTAGGCAAAGGATCCCACTCCTTGCCTGTAGATTTTCTTTTTGATTTTTTGAATAAATCAAAATATTTTTCCCCTTCTGAGTCACATGCTGCTGCATCACCTTGCAGTGGAGAATTTCCTTTTTATTCCATGTTCTTCACAAAAGTCAAAGAATTCATCTGAGGTAAATTCCCCTCGTCGATCAGATCTGAGGCATTTGATTTTGTGATCTGATTCATTTTCAACCAAGGTTTTGAAAGCTTTGAATTTTTCAAATGCTTCATCTTTATGCTTTAGAAGCCCTATCCAACAATTCTGGAAAAATCATCAATGAACAATATAAAGTATTCCTCTCCATGAGGTGACTTTTTCCTTGATGGTCCACATAAATTAGTATGAACAAATTCAAGGAGCTTACTAACTGATCATTCCTTTTCAGGGAAGTGCGCTTTGGTTTGCTTACCAAATTGACATGATTTTCACATTGTATTTTCTGGGATGTTGATATCAGGAAGATCACAAACAACCTAGAATCTACATGCTTTTCTTATTTGAGAGAAGCTTAGATGCCCCAATCTTATGTGCCATAGCCAGTGTTCATCATTTTTGCTTAGATAGCACTGTTGTTGTCCTCCCTTGAGTATGTATAAGTTGTTTGGAGTTCTTATACCTTTGATCATGGTTTCTCCTGTATCAAGCTCATGAACAACACATCCATTTGATTGAAATACTACTTCATTTCCTTGATCACACATTTGACTGACACTCAACAGGTTATGCTTTAGACCATCAACATACATAGCATTCCCAGCTTTAACAGTTTCTTTTAAGAGAACAGAGACTTTACCTTTTATGACAACAGGTGTGTCATTTCCAAATGAGACCTTCTTTTCCTTTTCTAAGGCATTATATGACTGAAGTTTTTCTTTATCACCTGTCATGTGTTTTAAGCATCCATTGTCGATGTACCACTGATTTTCTTGTCCTTCTGCATACAAGGCTATACCACATCTTTCTGTTTGTGGTTCTTTCTTTCTCCATATTATGGGATTTAATGAAGTTTGCTGCTTCTAAGATGTTTGTCGAAATTTAATCCTGCATTCACATTCTTCATGACCGAAGTTGTTGTAGATAGAGCATTCTATTTCATTTTCAAGAAGAGAAAACTTATTGTAGGTCTGTTTCATGATCCCCGTCACATTCCTTTGATTTCATGCTTCTCTAGTCATGATGGTCTTGTAAGCAAGACATTGAGTAGCTTTGTGCCCAAAGTTATGACATGAAAACCATTGGCCATTAAAGAAGTTCCTGTGATTATCGAATCTACTGACTTGGTGATTGTAGTTGCTATTGATATTCATTCTTGAAATAGATTGAGTATGATTTACCTAAGGTTGGTTGTAGCTTCTGTTAAAATTCATCATTCAAGTAAATTGAGCTTGATTTACTTGGTGATCTGCTTTATGCCTTTGCTGTTGATTGTCAAACTGTTCACTACTTTTTGCTGCATCAAGATAACTTTTAGTGGAGGTTGACGGCTTGTATGCTTGGGATTCTTCTTCAGTATATCCAAGACCTGTCTTTATCAGAGGAGAATGTTGCACTTTGATAATTTCATTTAAGGTTTCTGATCCTTTAGAAAATCTGAGATTGAGAGCTTTTGTTTTCTCAATATCCTTTCTTATACTCACAATTTCACATTCTAGTTTTTCATTATGTTTTTCTCTTTCAGCAAGTTGGAATGTTAGAGTATCTATAATCATATTCTTTTCTTCTAAACAAATTTTGAGTTTAGAGATTTCTTCATAAAGGTCATCTTCATCTAAAGCATCCAAGAAATCATCATCTTCAAAAGCCATCAGAAGTCTATAGTCATTACTATTTTCATCTTCATCACTATTTGACAAACCATTGCTATCTTCATGTGTATAGTATCACTTCTTACTTACACTTTGTTTTCTATTCCATTTTGTTGATTCCTTACATTTATCAAGATTATATTTATGAGGACATTTGGTAGCATAATGACCCACTCTTCAATAAGAAAAACATTTGAAAGGTAGTTTACCTCTGAATCTTCCAGAACCCCATTGAAGGTTCTTCACAAAGTTTGCTTCTTCCTCTCCTTCGGAAGTATGTCCTGATTCATTTAGTTCTTCTCTTCCCGAAGCTTTGAATGCGGCTTCTCTCATATCTAATGGACCTCCTTTCTCATTTCGAAAGCAATTAAGATTCTGTGCAGCTGTGTCATAGTAATAGTCTGAAGATCCTGCTTTTCTTCTATGGCAGATACTTTTGATTCAAACTTAGTAGACAAGGATCTGAAAACCTTTTCAACTAAAGTAACTTCTTTTATCTCTTCACCCAAGTTCTTCATGCAATTAACAATCTCATCTATACATAAGAAGTAACTAACTATACTTTCATCATTGTGCATTTTAAGAGTTTGTAGTTTTGCACGTTTTACCTAATTGTCTCCTTCATATCTTAGAATGATCTTGTCCCATATTTCTTTCGCAGTTTGAGCTGCATAACTTTGACAAATTCTGATTGTGATAGACTACCCAATAATGTATTGACAACCTTGGCATTGGTTTCATATTGCTTTTTACCTTCCGTATCTGAAGGAATTGCTGATGGAAATGTATATCCTCCTTCCACCATTTCCCAGACATCTATTCCAAGAGATTGAAGATAGGTTGTGCTTCATACCTTCCAATAAACGAAGTTGCTCCCATCAAAGATTTGTGGTCTAATGGATCCCTCTCTTTCGTAGTTACTCATGATGATAGATCTTCCTTCAAGCGATTAAGCTTCTTTTGAAGGACCTGCTTTGATTCCAATTGTTGGAAATAATATTGAGAGGGGGGAGTGAATCAGTATTAGCAAGTCAATAATATTTCATTTCCATAATTAGATTCATATATGCTACTTCAGTTAATGGAACTTGCGTGTATACGCAACTGTATTTAAGGCAACTAGCCTATATCCTGCAAACTTATGATTTAGTTAATTCATATGTTGATCTTTAGTCTATGCATTAGAACCATATAAATAGTAACCAGGTGCAGTAAAAACAGAACAGAAAATCACACACATGAACACAAGATATAAGGTGGAAACCCAATGTGGGTGAAAACCACCTGCTGCAATCGTCTCTATCTTCTTTTTAATAAGAAACTTCATTTTACAATTTTTGTACTGGTGCAGTGTTATAGCAATATGCAGGCTTCTACCTACAGAAGGCTACAACATTCTCTCGTTCTCTGCCTTCTCCTGGAAGGGAGCTACAACCCCCTAGCTCTTGTACTAACTGATTTGTTTACTAGTACGTAGGTGTCGGCCTATAGAAGGCTACAACGTTCTCTTTTCTTCTAGGGACCACATTTCATAATTTTTCATACTGGATCCATCAATAACATCATTCAAACATCAAATATATCTGCATCAACCAATCTCGTTTGCATCAACCACAACTAAATCAATCATTCACTTTTCAGAATGCTGTAACAAGAATACAATAACCAGAACACATTAAGTAGAACTCAGAACATTGCAACAACAAACAGAAGTAGCTAAAGCATATTTTATGAGGTATACGCTACTTCAATGTGTCAAGTCTGCGTGCATACGCACTTTTATCAAGGCAAACCTACGTACAAATCTACAAATCAAATTTAAGATGTATACATTGTTTTGATATGCAGAACCAATGTGTATACGCGCCTTTTCTAAAATGAACCTGTGTACAGATTTATAAATGATGATTTAATATTTACAACAATTCGAGACTTCAGTTATACCCAGATCATCATATTTACATACTACAACATGCGCCAGTTATTCAGATAAAAGATACTTCACTTCAAGCCTTAAGATCTTGACCCATCATTAGATCTTATCCTTCATCAAGTGCTAAGGTTCATCCTTGATTCAGATCTAGCTATGCACCATAACCTAATAACTTGTATTCTGGATCTTGCTCTTCATTAGATATTCAATACTTGAGTGCCTTTCCCTAATGATCTTCTCCTCCTTTTATAATCTTAGGCCTTACTCAATACCATGGACAAAAACCACTTAGGACCGATTCCTTGGACCAAATACCTGGGGTCAACACTTCGGATTAGATACCTTGGACCAACACCATGGATCAAAATACCATGGACCAAAACTTAGTTTTCCAACATGTATGTACCTTTTCTTCTGTGAAAGTCCGTGTGTATGCTATATGCTCCTTTTGGTCTGCTAACCCATGTGTACACGCGGCTTGGTCAATGGGGAACCTACGTATACCTCTCTTTCTTCAATCTTTGAGTCTGAATTGTGATCTGTCATCTGAGTGAGTTGCCATCAAGGACAACACCTGTGTCATAGTGCCAAATCTATGTCATAATGCCAACAAGAATTGCACATGGCATAGCGTCAATTAGAATGGTTGTAGCTTGAGGGTTGTTACTGCGCGATGCACAGTTGAAGAAGGCCAGATGAGGCTAAGTTGCTGGGAAATTTATGAAATTTGGCTAAGTTTGAGATCAATGAGGTGATGTGAACAACAATATGACATGAATGTGATCACACACTTAGAACACTTGATGACATAACAACATAGTTCATCCATGACACATGAACCATACATTTCACTTAGTGTGAAAACTTTGCAATGATATATGACAAGTGCAACACCAAAGTTACACTTTACAACAATTGTGACGAGACTTCTGCTACAATACTAAAAACTTTGGAAATGAGTACGATATATGTTGAAATGGTTAGATCAACTCATTTACTCAACTGTAACCCATTAAAAGCAACAAAATAGGAATATAGACATTGTGTGATGGCTAACACACAAAAATATGACATTTTGGTTTTCCTGCAAAATGGACCAAAATAGTTAGAGGAAACAAATGGAAAGAATCTCAATCTTTGTGATGACAATATACAAGACCAAGATAAGCTTTGAAATTTGGTGCAGGCCAACATTTTGGAGAATATTGTAGCAATGAAAAATATATCCCAATATACAATTCATACACACAACATGTTAACCATCCTCTTAAATAAATTACCACAAACACTTGGGCCATCCTCTAATTATACACATAGTTAAGGTCACAAAAATCAAGCAATAGAAATACATAA
>APFE031709222.1:290593-307337 GCA_000404065.3 Pinus taeda
TAATTGAGATAGAAATAATTTATTTATGTTTCCCATTCTCCACCTTAATATATGTTATTTTTGTTATTAATATTTTTTAAAATGTTATATGTTGGTCTATATATATACATTGAATTATCTTTTTTATTAATCATTTTTTAAATACTACACATCAACTCCTTCTCTTATAACTTGAATTAAAGAGCATCTATTAAGCTAATTCCCCTTATAACTTGAATTAGAAAGCATCTATTAAGACAATAATAACCCTCTCATTATTTGTCTTTCTATATATATTTGACATGAAAATATTTTAGTAAATATTTTAATAATTAATAATTAATAATAATTAAACCAACCTATATTCATATTAAATTGAAATCTATTGAGTTTAGAGAGGGATCAAATATCTTAAGGTGCAAACATTTCCTCAAGTTTTGTACTAAAAAAGAGGTTTGCAATTTGAAGTAAAAAATGTTTCTACCTTGATAAATTTGATCCTCTCAATGCTTGACAGATCTAGATTTAATATGGGTTTAGGCTGGTGAAATATTTTATTTATAACCCAATGATATTTAGTTAATAATATTTTAAATTTATAGTATAGACTCATATTAAAACTGAAATAAATTTACAACTTATCTCACCAGAATAAAATGTAAAAACATTCATATATATATATAATAATATATATATGAATATATATATATATATATATATATATATATATATATATGATGATTGAATATAGATATGTTGTGATTTAGTGGTTTAATGTGTATTAATATATTTTTTCCATGCCATTTTTCATTCAAAATTGCATACTTTTCTTTTATATGAATATTTCTTTTTTAATTAATTTATACTTTTATAAAATATTATTTAAAATTAAATATTTTATCGCGTCTATAAAAATGTGTTTTTTGTATATTTATTGAGTTTACCAAAATTATAATCATCTATATATATGGTTCGATATCTGTAATTATCCTTTATTTCTATCTATATTACTAGTATGATGTATGATCACTTTCAACTCAACACAATTACATTTTAATGTATACCAAATTAATAAAACACAACCTAAAAGGAATCATATGTAAATACACACTATGATATATTCTATACCAAATCGGTGAAATAAATGTTTAAGGGATCATATGTGAATATGTTGTACAAAGAAAGGTGGAGTTTGTGTCATATTTTTGCACCATAAAATATTACATAAGATTCATATTCATTATATTAGAGTATCAATTTTTAAAGGAGTTTGTGTCTAAATTGAGTGATGACAACGTTTTTTTTTTCTCTGTAAAACTAAATCTATTAATGGAAACATAATGTACAGTGAGGCCCCGACCTTTGCGGGTCTAGAACATCCATATGAATAATTTAAACACCAAAACTAAAATGAGACTGACCATGGTGGGGAAACCAGTCCGACATCCATATGACCAATTTTAACAACAAAACTAGAATGAGATTGCCCTCGGTGGGGAAACTAGTCCGAAGACTAGATAATCACAAGTTTCTTCTACCCACCTAAGGGTTGCAACTCCAAACCTTAGCATTTACTGTCATGGTGACTTTTAAAAAATAATAGCCAAAGATTACCATAGTAAAAATACAAAAAACACAAAAGACCGAACTGACCACATGACCTGTTTGCATGCAAATGCTAGGTGTCTTAGGACAGTGGCTTCTCTTCCACAATCAGACACCCATACTCGCCTGAATTAGTATCCTCTGCCTGCCTAACACCCATAGTGTCATGTGGTGCTCCGGCTTCCTCCTGAATGCCTTTGGCTCTGATGATGGCCTTGCCTCCCGACGCCTTCGTTCTGCTGGTGGACAGATGATCCTTGGCCTCCGGCTGATGGCTCGTGCTTGGCTCCCTTTGAAAAGTGTCGTGAGGCTGAAGAGCCAGGTTCTTCACAGGGTTGTGGTCTGGTTCAATGCATGTGCCAGCTTCCTCACTAATTCCAATGAGACTGTGGCAATGACTACAAATCTGTCCATGGAGCAAAGGAAATGAAATTGAGCAAACTGGGTGGTATCATTTGGAATGGGCATCTAGGTGGCCTCATCAATCCGAAGAGTCTCACATGGACAAGCTCATTCTCTTCTGCTACGGGTAGCCGGATGACTACAATGGAAGCGAGAAGCGGAAGGGCTAGGGGGCGAGGAGGCCGAAGGGGAAGTTAAAGTAGAGGGAAGCAGTGCAGGGGGTGATTTGCTCTTCTGCAGCTACCACCACGCCTGATTCTCATGCGATGATGACGACGAGGCACATTTCTCTGAGAGGGATGCTACAGCGAAGAGTGAGCCGGGATGGCAGGAAGCGGGGCGAGAGCAACATAGGTTAAACTAAAAATGACAGAGGGATTCAAATCAGGGATAAAGGTAGGGGCCAAGGCATCAAATTTCAAGGTGCAGTGGATAGATTGGGAGAAGTGAAGACCATTTCCTAGGTTGACACAGCAGAGAAGCCTGCAACGCCTCCCTGTAGCGGTGCGAGAGCTTGGCTCTGCTACAGCAGGGTGGCAAGAGTAATTCAAAGGTATAATGGAGGTCTACTGAGGGCTCGAAGCCATAATTTGAAGCTTGCTGAGGAGGTCTCGATCTGTGTAGTGGATTAATGCTGCCGGCCAAGAGGCAGAGGCCTGCCTTAAATTCCCACAGGTGAGCTTGCGGATAACCAAGTGGCTCAACCATGTGCCAAGCCGGCGTCGTATCCGCATTAACTTCCCATCAACCACCCACATCTGGGGAGTGATGACAATTTTGTTGACCATGTTACGTATTATTTTTAATTATAAATAATTTTGTAATTAGTAATTATAATAATTTTTTAAAAATTTAAATATTAATAAAACAAATGTTTTTTCTACATAAAATAAATTATAATAATTAATATTACCGTCAAAAAGATAAAAAAAAAATTAATTAGAAATGTTTAAGAAAATGAAGAGTGAGTTATTAGAAATGAAATATTAACTAGGCGAAAAGAAATATGATTGATTTCGCAAGGTTTAATGAAATGGATAGGGATTCCGATAGGTATGGTTTAGGGTTAGATGACAAAACCCCAGGTATGGTTTTGGGGAAGTCGATAAAACTCAGAGCATGGTTATAGATAATCTAACAAAACTCATGATGCTAATGGTGATGATGATGAAGGGGGATTTACAGGTATAGGTACATGTATGCAGATAATCATTGACTATACCATGTACACGAAAGACATCCTAGTAGACTGAGTGTGGGCAGTATCTACATGTGAGAACTGCCTCACCGTTTCAAGTTATATATGATATGTATATTTTATGTTGGTGTTATAGCATCAAGTGGGATTTGGTTGATTTTGTGCAGTGGCAGATGAGTTAGAGTGTGTTCACTCAATCTTTCCTTTGTAGAAAAATTCAACTTGCGATGGAAACTAAGAAGGAAATTGCACAACCAAATTCTTCTACACTCACAAGCAATGGAAATTAGTCAAACCATGAATCTTTAACAAATCCCATCGCAACATGCAATCTAGTGGTGTGGAGGCAATGCATCATATCTTCACTAACATGTTGTGTAACATGTTGTCAATCTGCTACACATTACATGTAATTCGAACAACACTTCAAAAAATCTTGCACAACTCAACAACTAACAACTCTAATGCTGAACAAAAAACGCAATAGTCTTCGTATCAAATAACTCACCACATGTACCTCGCTCTCCATAATTGAACAATGAGGCAACACATCTTCAAAACAATGTTGGCATTTTCCAATGACTCTTTTGGATACAAAGAGCATGCAACACAATACACAGAGCATGCAATTAAACAAACAACAAATTCAACCACTGCACAAACTCACCCAACTCCCACTTGATGCTCTGATACCAACAAAGATTTTCTAAATGCACTCAAAATTTGTATCCACATGAAAACAATAATACAATATAAATACTTGAGGCTATGTCTCGAGATAGCTAGTTTAACTTGGATATACAATCTCTTGGTTGAGTGAATATTTCAACCAAACACCAATGTAGGAGGCTAACTAGTTGGAGAGAATCTCTCAACCAACTAGACCTCAAAAAACTCCCAAATAAAAAGAATAAACTCTTGTACATAGAATAAATCAAAATAAAGACAAGTGGGGATTATATTTCCAAGTGGTTTAAGAGAAACCATGGTTGCACAAGTCCTTTGAAATAACATGAATCAATGAATTTTAAGCTAAATTTAGGTTGCTCAAAAATTTCAAAATGCGCAACTCATATATCACAATAAAGACAAGTAGGGATTATATTGCCAAGTGGTTTAAAAGAAATCATGGTTGCACAAATCGTCTGGAATGACATGAATCAATAAATTTTAACCTAAATTTAGATTGCTCAATAATTTCAAAATACACAACTCAAATTTCCTTTTTCTATTAAAATAATTACCTGAAATTTACTTGCTTTTAAAAACCTCAAATTTCCTTTTTCTATTAAAATAATTACCTGAAATTTACTTGCTTTTAAAAACCTCAAATTCCCAGTTTTGAAATAGACATAATTCAAAACACTATGAAAGGAAAATACTAATTCAAAACACCTTGAAAGAAAAATACTAATTCTATGATTCAAAGTTTAAAATTTACATTCATAGCATGTTATCTCTTGAGAGGACAAATTATTTGAGAGATCACTCATAATTCACAGTCAACAAGATTAACATCCAAAGCTCGCATCATCCTTCAATTGAAATGCAACTTTGATTAATGGGGTTCTCTCAGGTATTTTGAGTAGTGCTCAAAATTTTGATCTCATCATGTTGTCTGAAACACTAAATTGTAATGAATTTATCTATCACTCGGTTCGTTTTAAGAAATGGATTAAATTAATTTTTTAACAAAACGATTTTTTTTATGATTATAAATTTAATGAAATATTAATATAAAATTTAAAGATGAGAAGGATTTTACTATGACTCAAATCTATGTATAATAATTATAATAATCTTTACAAAAATATAAATCAACTAAATCATAAAAATTTAATAATTTTTATAAATTTAATGAAATATTAATATAAATTTAAGATGAGAAGGATTTTATTTTGACCTCAAATTCATATGTATAATATATATGATAATCTTTTACAAATTATAAAATCACCAAAATCAATAAAATTTAATAATTTTTTTATAAATTTATATTATTGAAAACTTTTTTAAACCTAGTAATAGATCCAATTTAATCTAGAGGGGATCAAAATTTTTGAAATGCAATTTTTTTTATGGAGAAAAATTTTAAAAATTGTACTTCCAAATATTGGATCTCTATAAGGACTTGATACATGAATGGTTAAGATATCTCTCTCTCTCTCTCTCTCTATAATATATATATATAATAAATTTTCATTTTTTAAATTCCAATTTTAAATGCGTAAAATAGATCAACTCACAGAAAAATATTTGATCACTAGAAATTAAACATGTATCCAACAAATATTTGCTCCATTCAAAATTACCCTTAATAAAAGAGTCAAAATGTAAAAAATGATACTTGAAATGCTATAATAATAGAAGTATAATTTTTCAATTATATACATTTTATTATTATTATTATTTTAAATCATATATAATATATAAATTGTTGATATTGAAATAATTTAGTTAATATGAATATTCAGATATTTTATTTTTAGATTATATGCCCACATTACTTCTTTTTTTTTTATACATATATGTTTATGCTTTTTCTAAAGTTGATATTAAAATAAGTTAGTTAACATGGATATTAAATTTCTTTATTTATGTCACGGGGGTTTGAGTGGGGGGTTCTAGTGGGGTAGAAATACCATACCATGTGTTGAGGGATGTATATTGAGGAAAAAAAGACATAATATATTGAGCATATAATAGGGGGTAAAGGCTTTTTATATTAGCAAGTATAAAAAATGGAGCTTAAAGTTAATGAAAAATAAAGTGGTATAAAAAATGTTAATAAAAAAATGGGTACCTACAATATCTAGTGAAAGTAGGAGATTTTTAAATTGAGAAGGTGTATTGAGTTCATATTAATAGGAGTCAAATATTGTGATTTTTAGAGGTATTTTCCAATATGTAATAAAAATATGGGTACAGATGCACCTAATATGTAAGGCATTCATTGAGTGAAACCTGCATAATTTACATATTCAATTCAATTGAAATATGAAAATATAAATAATATCAAGTTTGTTTTTGTTTTGTTTTAATTACTTTAAAAGAATTTTAAAAGTGATATTAAATTATTTTATTCCATATAAACATGGAATTTTTTTTACCACTTTTCTTTTGTACTAAGTCGTAATATCAACAACCAAAAATTTAAAAGATACTACATTTTATCAACCAAATATATATTTGTTATTATTTTGATTATAACCAACATTATTTTTTCCAAAAAACCCATAATTTTTATTAAATATAATAAAAATTATAGTTACTAAAAACTCAAAGAGTGTGTATGCATATATGTTTCTCCTCATCTAATACATATATTCATATCACTTGATGTATGCATATATGTTTCTCATCATCTAATACATATATTCAAATCACTTGATGTATGCATATATGTTTCTCGTCATCTAATACAGATATTCATATCACTAAAGCATCAAGGAAATAAACCCAATACTATCACATACCAGTAGAAACGTATGAAATACCAAGGTACACAAGCCATGGAACATAGGCCTCAAAAATATAAAATAAACACAAAAAGAAATGCAAATCCGCATGCCCACTAAAAACCCTAAGAAAAACATTGGGCCTGAGACCCAAGTCAAGAGGCCACGAATGATGCAGTTCCTACCCATGAAAGAGGCTACAAACCTAGCAAAAGCCAAAGCCATTATAGATCTCGTGAGAGAGTGACGATGTAAATAGGTACAAAATGGGAAAGGAATACCGATACCCTCAACTATCATAGAGGTAGCGGAAAACCATGTGTCAACGCCGAAAAGACAAGAAGCCCACGAGCTAGTGTCCCTATAATACACGAAACTCATGGCGATAGGAGGAGAACCCAAGCGAAGACCTCGTACTGATATCTGGTAGGAGAATGCAAAAAATGGGAAAAAACCCCATCTCCTCAACTCCTCGCCAACGTGAATAAACATGAAACACCACGAACCAGGGACCCCTAGAAGAAAAATCTCCACGAAGGAAAAAAGGAGCCGCAAATCCCAATGAGAGCCCCCATGAAACCCTGTAGATAACTGCGAAGTCTCCCTTGGTAGAAGGAATGCCGGTGAGATTAAGTTGTATGTAACATGTAGACTGATTCCATGAAAGGGTGGCTAATCCGAAAGGTGATGAGATAGAAGAAAAAATCTCCATCCCCTCGAAACTCCACCAAAACTTAACTAGGCCGACACAGAAGCAACCAAAACCTGCAAAGGTTGAAGGACACAACAGGAAGAGAGGATATGCGAGAAACAGAGGAAAAGCAACTAGGGTTAGCAGAGTTGGTCATAACTGATATTATTTTTTAATTAAAAAAAAAAAATTAAAAGAGACACATATCAATTCCACTTCAAGTATAAATAAAATTAAATATTATTTTATCAATTTTACATCAGACACAAATAAAATTAAACATTATCTCATACTGAATTGTAAAATAAACTTCTCTACTGAATAAATTAGAATTTTGACAAAATTAAACAACTCTTTAATATATTATTTTTTATACACCATCAAACATTTAATTTCAATATCTTGTACTCATTTTACAATGATTAGAGGTATGTTTCGCTAGGTTCCTCATTAAAAGTAATTCCATTGTCTCTTTCTCATGGTTCTTTTATGTACGATGATGATAAATAGATAGAAAAAATACAACATATAAAAGTGTTGTAATGATTGCTAGTCATGTAGGTGGTAGCTTGTGTAACAAGAATTTAACTTGTATGGAAACCTTGTGTTACAAGTGTTTTGGTGCGGCAATGATTTCAACATACAGGTACGAGATAACAAAATACAAGCTGTTTTGGAATAGATAAATACGATTCCCCATGTTAACGTTGAGTAGGTTGAGCCCATTAGAAAAATACGAGGATGACTTTTGGAATCGATATTGGTGACAAAACAATGAAAATTGGAGGATGTCCATTTTTCAAAGGTGACGGTTTTCACATTACGTTGTCTCACATGTGTTCCAACATTATATCTAATTATCAATTAGATATATTTATTTTAGTTTAATCATTTTTGGAAATTTGTTCAAACAATGTTTTTATTGGTATTGCAATATTATGTCATTTAAATTATATTTGTAAATATAAAAATAGTCTAGTCTTAAAAATCCCCGGACTTGAAAATGTGGAGAAATTAATAATTATAATTATATTTTTATTAATTTTAGCCAAATGTCAAGTAAATTAAAAAAAAAAAAAAAATATTGAAAAGTTCAAATAATTTACTCTAAAATTATTGTCATTCAATGCTAAAATAAAAAGATTCATCCTGAAATATTTTTTCAAAGTAAAATATGGAAGATGATTTTATTTTAATATTGATACATATAAGCCCGACAAAAAAAGCGAGCCCCACTGATGCAAATGTGATATTATGTTAGATGATAGAAGCAAGAATGAATATATGGATGCAAAATTAATTGTCCCCCAAAATTACACAATTGTTGCATAAACCCAATTCAAAATATATAAATTCCTCACTCTTTTTGCATTAAAGGGAAAAAGGCTACAAATATATCTTACAACAAAGCCCAAGGTTCCTTGAAGGATGGCTTGCAGCACTTTGCCAGTTGGAATCGTTTATTCTCCCTAGACACCAATCACTATTAATCCCAAAAGCACTAGTCTCTGATAAATTAATATTGACCCCAAGATCATTGGCTTGTTATCAATCACTATTGATCCCAATACCATTCAATATACTTAGCCATGGTTGAACAAGTTTAACCATGGAAAGAAATGGTCAACCATGGTAAAACAAGGTCAAACTGCATCGAAAGGTTTAACCATGATAAATCATTTAAAAAAAAACTGAATGATGGTTATCCATGGTCATCTAGAGTCAAACATAATCAACCATGTTCTAGCATTGTCAACATTGTCAACCCATGGATATCCATAGTCAAAATCGTTAACTATGGTCACCTATTATCAACTAATGTTAACCAAGGTCAAAACAAAGCCAACAATAGTCAAACAAAGTTAAAGATAATCTATTATAGTCAATTATAGTTAAATAAGGACAATTGTGTGATGTTGGAACACGACATAATGAATTTAATTTCCTTAAGTTCTATACTAGGAAACTTCTTTCTAATATTTATAGAAATTATAAGTAAATCACAAAAGGAAAATATGATATTTCAAGCATGTAATCAAAACCATTCTACTAGTTTTCATTCAAGAGTGTTGTTCTTAACTCCCTTCAATATTGTAAGGAAGGAATCTATTTCTTGAGGATTCGAGACTTTCCATGCTCATGTATAAATGAGTTTGTAAAATGCATGTTTGGAAAAGCAATGGAAAGTCATTAGAATAATATATGTGCTATATTGCGCATCCAATGCTTAGCTTTTGATTTGACTATGTAGCTTTCCATGGTGGTGCTCTGCTATCACCATGGTCACTTATGGCTAAACATGGTCAAATAATATCAAACTAAATTCAACCATGGTCAAACATGGTCAACCACAATTAATTATAATTATCATAGTAAATTATAGTTAAACAAGGAAAACCCTAGTTAACCATAACTTGGCCATATTTAACCATACTCAAACCAAGGTCAACCATGTGTAAAATGGTCAAACTATGACTATCATATGAGACCATACTCAACCATGGTGAACCATAGTCAACTATGATCAACATGGCTAGCTATAATCAACAATGGATGACCATGGTCAACGATTTTCACCCATGCTTGTGGACCACAACCAACCACAATGGATCATAGACATCACGGTTAACCATTTTCAATCATAGTTAAATATAATCAATCATAGACAACTTATGTTTAACGTGGAAAAACATGGTCAGACATAGTCAACCATTTGTTAAACATAATTGACACAACCATTTTAGGTATCACAATCCAAAGTTGGACTATTCATTTCATTACCAATTTGACGTAGCCTGGCAGACTTCCCTTGTCACTTGTTGAGGTTGTGCCTTGACCTATGGTCTAATCCCACAAAACTCACATACAATTTAGCCCTGGGTCTTGTGCCTATACCTCAGAACCGAGTCCTTCTCCAATGCTAAGATACACTTCATCCTCGACCCCAGTTAGCACATGGTCCCGCACTTCCTCCCATGGGAAATAACTTCTTTACCCTCTTGGGTGTGGCTATGTCTCACTCATTTGTGTGGGGTCCCTAATCAATGGGCACAATTACGTGGAGAACATCAAGTATGTTAGCCTCTACCGATGTTTGCCCCTCTAATTTATGGTTGTGATCAATAGAAAGAAATTAACTGTGTTGGTGAATTGCGGGGGGTGGGGGGATGAGCCTTGACGTCAGAGGATTGGGGAGGGGATGGGGGTGGTTCACACTTGAGATTCCACTCTATCAACTGAATGATGGGGATTTAGTTATGGAGAGTAAAAATGTAGAAATTCCGACTATAGATCACTTGATAATGTAATATAACAAAGCAAAATACTTGATCTACTTCTACAAACAAACTTGCGGAAGCTTAATCAATTTTGAGCAAGATCAAATAGAACACATATAACAGAGAACGAGAAATAAATCACACATGAACACATAATAATGACATGGGGAAAGCCTCAGCCTAAAACCCCAATCTCTGTATTATCATACAAGTGGAAATATGTTCAGGTTACAGAAAGAATCAGCTCACAAGCAATCCTTCTCTCTCTGCAATTAAACTGCTGCTCATAGACAGTCAAAGGCTTCTCACAAACCTTCTCCTCTACCCTCCAAGCCTCCTATTTCCTTGCAGAGTTTCTCCTGGAATCCAATGTTGTCACCTGTGTGAATTCACTTCTCACACAACACATTAAACTCAATAGTAACTATGCAGTCCTGAAGGAGATAATTCCTTCTGCATGGATGAGTTTCCTATATAGGAAAAATCTACCAACTGATAGTACATTGTCCCTTCCTTTGATCTCAACTCGGTCTTTGACTGAACTGACATGCATGAGTTATTTATGAGAGAATATTTAGTTACCTGAAGTTCAATTGTTACGTGCATGCATGCATTAACTAACTAAACTCACAATTAATTCAACAAATTGTTTGAATTAATCTAACTGGACTTGACTTAGTTAACTAAGCCAACTAATTACAACTCATCCTTATCTCTTTAACTAATGGATAAATTCCTCAATCAATGGGATAACTGTTGCATGTGCTCACATAGAATTCATGTTTGATTTTCTACAACTAATTAACTCAAGATGAATTAGTTAATTATTTTACAAATAGCTGCTAAGATCAAATTTGAATTTTACTTCTCAATTTTAGTCTAGGGACTAACTAAAATTGGAATCTATCCTGAAATACTCTTTATAGCAATGCTATTTTTAGCACTTCCATTTTTCATTCCTTGTTGCTATGTCCAACACTGGTACCCGAACTGTTATTTGTAGCAGTGCTATTTTTAGCACTTCTATTTTTAGCATATCTTGTTGCCATTTTGAACACTCCCTCTCAACAAGAAAGGCATTCAACTCGAACCCAATCCTAAACCTTTGGAATTTTTTGCATGCAACACTTCTCCCAACTCTTATTGCTCCAACAACTCTAGGAACAAAAAATCTCCCAACTGACCTCCATGTTGGGATAGAAACATCCTCAGATGGTGAAGCTCCATCTTGTACTGACAAGTGCTCCCTCTCTGACCTCTGAGCTACTGCAACAATCCATGCACCTCACACCATTACACACCTCTGTGTGCCATCATGCAGTGGTGCAACACTCTTGTGCCTCTCGCATTTTTGCAGCCTGCTAGCTCTGCACTGTCTTGGGATTCCTGCAATGTAGCTCTCTCTGCTGCTCCATTCACATCTACCTCTACCCACTCAACCAGTCCTACTACTCCTCGTCGAGGTTCCCATAGCAAGGTCTAATCAAATAGGCTGGGTACCTCAATGATCTTGCCCCTATTCCAGCCTTCTTGGGACTGTCACTCCACATCGCCCCACCTCCGACCTGGAGGTATGGATGCATGTTATCCCTCTGCCCACTTGGCTCGAAATTTCCCCCTACTGGAGGTCTCTACATGAGTGGATGCCTCCACTCAATCTCCTCTCGGCTTCTCTAGTTGTGGTTGCTCCACAACATCCTGAAGCTGCTTCACCAATTGTGGCTCCTCAACAATTGTCTGAGACTTCTTTTGGCGCTGCATGTTGAGAGGTAATGTACTCTCCCTCTCAACCACCAAGTCTCCATCAGTTGCCTTGCTCCTCAAGGCTTTGCGTGCATCTTCAACCTCAAGAGCATATAGGTTCTTGACTCGTGAATCGTTCTGTTTCACCTGTCTCGTGGTGATGTGTCGAAGGAAAACCTTTCCCTTATTGAAGACTACATCATAGCCTTTGTCTTCCAGCATTGCGATCGACACCAAATTTTTCCTTAGTCCTGGTACATACTTGACATCGGTCAAGGTAATGCGAGCTCCATGCTTTCTCTAAAAAACAACCGTGCCTACACCTGAGACACTATACTTTTCATCATTACCCATCGCTATGAGTATTTGGAGATCTTTCTCATCCAAGGTACTGAACAAACTCTTGTCACCGGTCATGTGGAATGAAGCTCCACTATTGAGAAACCAACCACATCCCACCGTGGATGAAACCATGCATACGAAGAGGGTGAAATCCAACTCGAACTGAGAGGCCAATGCCTCACCTTCAGATCCTTCCTTGGATCCCATCTTAGATTTCCTCAGTGGACAATTTGTAGCAAAATGGCCCACCTCATGACAACACAAGCATCGAACTTTCGATTTGTCAAACTTCTTCCCACCATGGGAAGAACTCGGTTTGGGATGAGAATCCTTTTCCTTCACTTTCTTCGCCTTACTTTGTAAGGCTAGATTTTCCTCATCATCTTGCTTTGATGAGGATCCATCTCTGGTGCTCCTTCTTATCTCCTCCTGCATCAAATCTGACCAAAGTCATTCCCAATTTGGCAGTTTTTCTCTTCCATCAACCGAGCCTTGGTAGCTATGCCAACTCTTAGGAAGACCAAGGAGTGCAAGACTCACCATGTCATCATCAGCAGTCGTGATCTCTACACTTCCAAGCTCATCCCTGCAGGTGGTGAGCCTGTTTAGATATGTAGAGATTGTGTCGCCCTTTTCACACTTGATTTTCCGAAGCTTGTCTTTTAGCACCAGCTTCCTCTGATCATTGTTGTTCTGATATAGATGTTTCAATATTTTCCACATCGAAAATGGTGTCTCCTTCCCATGGAGGCTCGAGAGTATGTGGTCTCAAACTCCCTCTAGAAGGATTCTCCTTGCTCTAGCCACACATTTCTTCCATTCCGCCAATTCTGTAGCATCAGTCGGCTTGGGGACTTCTTGATCAATGATGTCCTTTAGACTGTTATCCTCTAATACTGCTTCCATGCGATCCTTCTAGGATATATAATTTGAGCTGCCATCAAGGGCATACTCGAGTCTTAAACTGTTGAACGCCATTGGTGAAATTGAGATGTGATAAAAACTCGATTTCTATATTCAGGAACCTTAAACTTCGAACTTCTCCCTTCTTGTATATTGTTCTTTGATTTTATCACCCTTGCTTTGATACCATGTAGAAATTCCGACTGTAGATCACCTGATAATGCAATATACTAAAGAAAAATACTTGATCTACTTCTACAAACAAACTTGTGGAAGCTTAATCAATTTTGAGCAAGATCAAATAGAACACATATAACAGAGAATGAGAAATCAATCACACATGAACACAGAAGAATAACTCGGGGAAAGCCTCAGCCTAAAACCCCAATCTTTGTATTATCATACAAGTGGAAATATGTTTAGGTTACAAAAGGAATCAGCTCACAAGCTATCCTGCTCTAATCAAACTGATGCTCATAAGTAGTCAAAGGATTCTCACAAACCTTCTCCTCTGCCCTCCAAGCCTCCTACTTTCTTGCACAGTTTCTCCTAGGGTCCAATGCTACCACATGTGTGAATTCACTTCTCACACAACACATTAAACTCAACAGTAACTGCGTAGTCCTGAAGGAGATAATTCCTTCTGCATGGATGAGTTTCCTATATAGGAAAAATCCTCCAACTGATAGAACAATGTCCCTTACTCTGATCTCAACTAGGTCTCTGACTGAACTGACATGCATGAGTTATCTATTAAAGAATATTCAGTTATCTGAAGTGCAGTAGTTACATGCATGCATTCATTAACTAACTAAACTCACAATTAATTCAACAAACTGTTTGAACTAATCTAACTGGACTTGACTCAGTTAACTGAGCCAACTAATCACAACTCAATATTACAACTCATCCTTATCTCTTTAACTGGTGGATAAATTCCTCAATCAATGGGATAACTGTTGCATGTACTCGCATAGACTTCATGTTTGATTTTCTACAACTAATTAACTCAAGATGAATTAATTAATTATTTTACAAACAGCTGCTAAGATCAAATTCGAATTTTACTTCTCAATTTAGTTAAGGGACTAATTAAAATTGGAATCTATCTCGAAATACTATTTATAGCAATTCCATTTTTAGCACTTCCATTTTTCATTCCTTGTTGTTATGTCCAGCACTGGTACCCGAACTGTTATTTATAGCAGTGCTATTTTTAGCACTTCTATTTTTAGCATTTCTTGTTGCCATTTTCAACAAAAAAAACTCATTTATAGTGAGGGGGCTCCATCTATGATGTTAATGAAAGGAGGGGGTTTTCGTCATTGAGGTTCCACCCTCACTGGAACCCTGTGTTGGATGACGTTAGCGAAGGGGGGAAAGGGTATACAATGTTTCTCTAATGTTGATCGAATTGATGACTCTCTATCATCATGAAACCCCACCTGTAGAATCTGATTTTGATCTCCATGCTCACACTCTCTTTAGAGGAATGGTGTCGCTCCACCTCAATTCTAGGGTTTCAATAGAAGATTGAGCATCATGGTTCACTCTAGATTTCGAAAAACTTCTTCTCGCCATTTGTGAGGTGAGGCCACTCCAAGCCCTTTCCACTTCCTTTATTTCATAAACACAAGGTATTTACTCTAGTTTTATCAACACACCGCTTTGGATTCACACTATAACTAGATTTGACACAAACTAACAAGTTTCCAAAGCCCCAAAGTTTAACTAATGCAAAACCATGTTTGATGTACCAGCACCAAACTTGTGCTTTTGATTCATAATCTAACTACATAGGAATTCAATGGACACAAAACATATATACAACATAAAGGTAAATTTGATTAAGCTCTCTAAACATAGTATTTATAGAAAATTTACATGGGGTCACTACTCAAGGTTTCATGCTCTCCCTAGAGTGTTGTTGACCTTGTAGATACTTGAGTTTCTCCCTTAAGTTGGTTTAGCTCTAATCCTTGAGATTAGTATACACACACACATATAACTACTAGACATAATATCTTCTAACAGAATGAAGATTCTTTTAAACTTATGTCCCTACTCCTAAAAATTTCTAACCTCTCATCTTAACACTTGATTAATTTTACTAAGGCCCACTTGGAAAAAACACCAACTCAACTAATATCCTAACAACACAAATTCTTCTAATGTCTAAATAGTTGTAGTCATATGAAACTTTCCTATTCTAGATTTTTTTACAAAAATCACATTTGAGGAAACTTCTTCCCCTTTGGATAATTTCATGACCCCCCTTGGGCCTAATAAAAAATGGTTTTCCTAAGGTTGATGCTTCTGCATCAGACTCCCTAGGTTTAAACTTTTCCTAACCTCCTAGTCATGTGCCTTTGAATGTTGAATCCTCTAGTATCCTATATCTTGTGTTGTTGCTAGTCACTAGCTTGCTTGCTTGGATATCATGTATTTGTCCTTGTCTTTCGAGGATCCCATGTTCTAAATTTCTACTGCTTTTCTTGGATGATGTAATCCTTCATAGCTAGCCACAATTTCCTACTTATTGCTGTAGGAATTTACAGGGTAAGTTCCTTAGACAGAACACCAAAAGGACACCGCTCACAAACAGATCACAGATCAATACACCAGTATTTTGACGTGGTTAAAACCCTCAGAGAGGGAAACAGTCCACGGCCTGCGCCAACGTGGCTACTACAGGCAATTTATTAATAAAAGAATGAAAATTTACATAAGCTTCTCTCATGCACGGTTAACATACAAATGACCCTCCATGCGCTTTAAATAGAATTCATGGACCAATCGGGTGTCAAGCCACGGATCAAGTGTCGGTAATACCGAGGAGAGAATGAACCCTCGGATCACTACATATCGTGACCGTCGGATTGTAAGTTACAAAATGTACAACGGTAAAGAAACACACTTTACCTAACTCTATACCTAACTCTATAATAGACCAAGTTGAACTTAACTATTTCCTATGTGTCGGAATATCCTAACATCCCCCCTTAAGAACAACTTGGGATAGGATTGAAGGATTTACAAATATGACACAATAGGAGAAGGAAGGAGGCACTAGAGCATATCCCCCCTTAGTGACAACTTCCTGAACTCCAACCATAAATCGAAGTTTAGTAAACTTTGCCTCTGT